>NIVC01003983.1:32500-66459 GCA_002269645.1 Macrostomum lignano | reverse complement strand
AGCCATAAACAATAATGGACATAAATAAACCATCATAAGTATTTTTATTAATTTTTTAAACAGTTATGCTTAAACTTTGTTTTAAATTAAATTATAATCAACTAAGCTTCTTAGTTTTTTTTTTTTAATTTAAAATTAGGCCATAAAAGTTACAAACAATATATAAAACCATCGTCCCACCTTTGAAGACGACAGCGTCTTCATTCACTAGTTGTGGGACGATGGAGCCAGTAAGTGGCATAGAAAAAATGCGAGCGAAGCGAGAATTTTTTCTATGGTGCTTACTTTTGCGAAATCGTCCCTGATAAGATGTAACGTGGTTGCACACACTAAAAATGACGTTTTTCAACTTTGAAACGCTGCCAATAAAAAACGGTACGACCAATTTACAAACTGATTTTGCCAAAATGCGTCAAAGACTTGGGGCTAACAGAGCCGCAGTGTTTGGTTGCCATGGCGACGCTTTTTGGTTGCCATGGCAACCAAAAACTGCGTTTTTTCAACTTTTTCAAAAACTTTGATTCAATTACAGCGGCAGGAATTATGGCAGCGCTTAGCGAGTGGGCTCAGTAAGCGCGGGCATTCAAACGCTACAATGATCTGAAATGGATTTTTGATTGTACTTTAACGTCTAGGCTAAAAGTACAAAAAACGTGTTTTTTTGAGGTCGAAAAATTGGCATTTTTTTCAACTTTGCCTCACCGCAGCGAAAAAGGACGCGCGATAGCGCGGCCTTTGAGCTGCCTCCTAGCCTTAAAAACACTTAAGGCTGTTTGATGCGCTAAATTTTTTCGGCTAAAATGTACTTTTCACATGGCTGCTATCTGCTGTTTAAAAGTACAAATTTTAGTGCTTTTGTGAGGCCTATGGCGTCGAGATGGAAAACTTTATTTTTTAAATTTCTACACCAAAATTACTCAAATGGATGTCTTCTATTCGGAAACATTGAGATCTGGCCGATTGGCCATCAATAACCTGCCCAGGCTGCCAAAGAGTGCCTAAAAACGACATTTTCGAAAAATTGGGTCACGTTTTTAAAAAGTAGTCCCAAAAAATAAGAAAGTGTTTATGCTACGGTGTGAGACTTTAACACAACGTGTCAAACATTTGGAAATTTGTTTTCCTAAATTTTCTAAGCATTTGGACCTACCTGTGCTGAGCAGTGACCCGGAAACCAGGGAAAAAAGAGGCCGGGGGCTCTGCAGAAAATCAAACGTTGTTAAGGAAATTTTTTTTAAAATGGAGCGAATTTTTTCGAGTGTAGTGTCAAATTGTAGCCCATCGGATGCCCTTTTGAATGACATAAGACACTCTGGAAAAAACCCCTGTTAACAGGTACTTTTTACCTGTTAAGTGAAAAACGGCCATTTGGGGGTACAAACTTTGGAGTGGAAAAATAAGAAATTTTGCGCACCGATTTTTCTGCATTTTCAATATTGTTTAGTCGAATAGCTAAAGTTTCACCGGTCATACGCCAATATGGCTGGAAAATTCGTATTTTTGAGCAAACTGCATCTGATTATTAAAAATGCAATTTTTCGGCCAATTTTTTGTACATGTTTTTCAACCTTGCCCGTACTGCAGCGAAAAGGACGCGCAATAGCGCGGCTTTTGAGCTGCTGCCTAATGTCAACAACACCTGGGGCTTTTAGATGCGCTATAATATTTTGGGCTAAAATGTACTTTTGACATGGCTGCCTATCTGCACTTTAAAAGTACAAACCGTTTGTGCACTTTAAAGAGGCTTATCCTATACAGATGCAAATCTTGATTTTTTCAATTTTTCAACCCAAATCACTCAAATGGATGTCTTTTATTCGGAAATGCTGAGATCTGCTTGATTGGGCCATTCATTGCTGCTCTATATGGCTACAAGGGTCAAAAACAGTGTTTTTGAAAATTTGGGTCACGTTTTCAAAAAGTAGTCTCCAAAAATAAGAAAGTGTTTTAAGCTACGGTGTTGAGATTTTAACAAAACGTGTCAAACATATGGAAATTTGTTTTCCTAAATTTTCTAAGCATTTGGACCTACCTGTGCGGAGCAGTGACCCGGAAACCGGGGAAAAAAGAGGCCGGGGGACTCGACCAAAAAAGCATATGTTGTTAAAGAAAATTTTTATTACTGGCGCGAATTTTTTCGAGTGTGGTGTCAAATTGTAGCCCATCGGATGCCCGTTCGAATGGCGCAAGACACTCTGGAAAAAATACCTGTTAACAGGTACTTTTTACCTGTTAAGTGAAAAACGGCCCATTTGGGGTACAAACTTTGAAGTCGAAAAATAAGAATTTTGCGCACCGATTTTTCTGCATTTTCAATATTGTTTAGTCGAATAGCTGAAGTTTCACCGGTCATACGCCAATATGGCTGGAAAATTCGTATTTTTGAGAAAATTGGCTCCGAATTTTGAGTAGGCCATTTTGGGCAAATTTTGAGCATACTTTTGCTAATAACTCTGCATTGGCGAGACCTAGAGACTCAAGTTTGGTGTCTAAAAACAGCATTATGGATGCACTATGCAACTAAATAAGTTTTGAAAACTGATTCTTAGGTTAACAGGTCTAAATACCTGTTTGAATACCTGTCAGAACAGGTAAAAATTCATAATTTGGCGCCTAGCAGCCGAAAAAATTTGTTGACATAGTTTGAAAATGCATTAGATGAATGCGCCTTGATGTTTTGATTGTAACGACATGCGACTCGTATTTTTAGGTAGAAGCGTTGCGATGCAGTGAGCAGAAATGTATGAAAAAGCAGCAAAAATCGTATAAGTGGCTACCATACATACGGAATATTCGATATAAAGCGCGTGCACTGTAGAGCTTCGCTTAAGCGAGAGATGGGTCGGGGCCGAAGGCAGTTGCTTTGTAAACTGCATGTACCCGGGTTCGAATCCAAGTGAGCCAGGTTTTTTTATATTAATTTTTTTAGCAGGAACGGATTTATTAGTATTTTCAATTCTCTTTCACTTGAATATAATTTAATATTAATTGTTTAATTTTCCTTTCCTTGTATACCTTATTAAAGAGTAAAAGTGAAGCTGAAAGTGCGGCACAGATGATTTGTTAGTGCAGAAAGAGTATTACGATACATATCGGCAAGTATGTGTTGCGTGGTCGCAAGAAGGCTTACAAGCAGTTTTAGCGTGCTAAAAAGATGTGTTAGAGGTGGGAAAATTTGCGGAGGGGTTAGGTGGGGGAGCGGGGGTGTGGGGCGGCAGCCCCCACAATACGCAAACCCCCAACAACAACCACCCTCCCCAACAACAACGCGCGGGAGGGGTGGGGGAGCGGGGTGTGGGGGCGGCAGCCCCCACGTTACGCAAACCCCCAACAACAACCACCCTCCCCAACAACAACGCGCGGGAGGGGTGGGGGAGCGAGGGTGTGGGGGCGGCAGCCCCCACGTTACGCAAACCCCCAACAACAACCACCCCCAACAACAACAACAACAACCCAACAACAACAAAAACCCCAACAACAACAACCCCTTTTACAACCAACAAACAACAACAACCGCCTTAACAACCCTTTCTACACAACAGCAGAGTGGATATTCTTGTAATCTAATAAAATATTTTTTATTATTATATTTCTACAGTTATGTATAAACTTTGTTTAAATCAAATTGAAAATGCGGTATAGCCGTAAAATATAAAAACACGATATAGCGTTTTAATTAGTTCTTAATTTGGGTTAAATAAATAGGTCATAGCCATAAACAATAATGGACATAATAAACCATCATAAGTATTTTTCTTAATTTTTTTAAACAGTTTTGCTTAAACTTTGTTTAAATTAAATTATAATCAACTTGAAGCTTCTTAGTTTTTTTTTAATTTAATTTAAGCCATAAAAGTTAATAAGCAAATAATAAACCATCGTCCCACCTTTGAAGACGACAGCGTCTTCATTCACTAGTTATTTTAGTATCTATCTATCGAAAGGGCATTTAATTATGTCATATTCTAGTACACAAAAACAAGAGAAAACGCCTATTTTACTACTGACAGCTGAACAGTCGCAGTTCTATTTTGAATCGCCGCTGGTTGCTGGTGTCAGATTGCCGAAATCGAGCGGTTGTCCGTGGGGTGGGCCCTGACTGGCTGACTGACGGAGCCAGCGACACGCTGCTGCGGGGGCGCCACAATCGCCGGAGGCTGGAGCGAACTTATCGAGGTCAGCGACGGAACCGAAGGGTGGAACAGCTCGCCTGGCACCTCCCAGAATCGTTCGTCAGAGAAGAGGTCATCCGAGGTTAAGTTGTTCCAGAATGGCAGGCGAAGCAGTAGGCCTGGTTTTGGGGATATAGGAGTGTCTCATGTGGTGTCTCCGAGTGCTAGAGGGTGTCTCCGAGTGCTAGAGGGTGTCTCCGAGTGCTAGAGGGTGTCTCCGAGTGCTAGAGGGTGTCTCCGAGAGCTAGAGGGTGTCTCCGAGAGCTAGAGGGTGTCTCCGAGTGCTAGAGGGTGTCTCCGAGTGCTAGAGGGTGTCTCCGAGAGCTAGAGGGTGTCTCCGAGAGCTAGAGGGTGTCTCCGAGTGCTAGAGGGTGTCTCCGAGTGCTAGAGGGTGTCTCCGAGTGCTAGAGGGTGTCTCCGAGTGCTAGAGAGTGTCTCCGAGTGCTAGAGGGTGTCTCCGAGTGCTAGAGGGTGTCTCCGAGTGCTAGAGGGTGTCTCCGAGTGCTAGAGGGTGTCTCCGAGTGCTAGAGGGTGTCTCCGAGTGCTAGAGGGTGTCTCCGAGTGCTAGAGGGTGTCTCCGAGTGCTAGGGGGTGTCTCAGGTGGTGTCTCCGAGTGTTAGAGGATGTCTCAGAGTGTTAGAGAGTGTCTCAGAGTGCTAGAGGGTGTCTAAGAGTGCTAGAGGGTGTCAGAATACTATGACCTGTGTCAGGGCACTTTGAGCTGTGTCAGAATACTATGACCTGTGTCAGGGCACTTTGAGCTGTGTCAGAATACTTTGAGCTGTGTCAGAACACTTTGAGCTGTGTCAGAACATTATGAACTGTGTCGGAACACTCTGAGCTGTGTCAGGGCACTTTGAGCTGTGTCAGAACACTATGACCTGTGTCAGAACACTATGACTTGTGTCAGAACACTTTGACCTGTATCAGGTGTCCACTCACCTGCCAGCACGCCGCCGAACAGCGCGATGATGATGGTGAGGCCCAACGCCGCAGCCTGGAACCCAGCCTGATTCCAGGAGGACCGGCCCAGGCCGTCCTCCACCTCCACCACTCCGTCGCGCATCACCACCCGGTAGGGGTGGCCCTCCTCCGTTTTCGGCGCCATCGCCGTGAAAATCGCGTAGAGGCTGCGTTCCAGGGAGGAAAGTTTGAGGGCGCAGAGGAATTTATAAGGCACTGCCGTTTCACTCTGCCACAACACCCACTCCAAACTCCTCCAGCCCACTTCAAACTCCTCCACCCCACTCCAAACCCCTCCACCCCACTCCAAACCCCTCCACCCCACTCCAAACCCCTCCACCCCACTCCAAACCCCTCCACCCACTTCAAACCCCTCCACCCCACTCCAAACTCCTTCACCCCTCTTCAAACCCCTTCACCCACTTCAAACCCCTCCACCCCACTCCAAACCCCTCCACCCACTTCAAACCCCTCCACCCCACTCCAAACCCCTCCACCCACTTCAAACCCCTCCACCCCACTCCAAACCCCTCCACCCACTTCAAACCCCTCCACCCCACTCCAAACCCCTCCACCCACTTCAAACCCCTCCACCCCACTCCAAACCCCTCCACCCACTTCAAACCCCTCCACCCCACTCCAAACCCCTCCACCCACTTCAAACCCTCCACCCCACTCCAAACCCCTCCACCCACTTCAAACCCCTCCACCCCACTCCAAACTCATTCACCCCTCTTCAAACCCCTTCACCCCACTCCAAACTCATTCACCCCTCTTCAAACCACTTCACTCCACTCCTACCCCTCAACCCCCACTCCAAACCCCTCGACCCCACTCCAAACCCCTCCACTGAAGCTGAAGCCGCCCACCTGGTGCCGTAGTTCTCAGCGTTGGCCAATCCAGTGAAAAGCACGCCGAACAGGCCGGCCATCAGGCCGGGCATGCCGTGCAGGTTGTTCACGCCGCAGGTGTCGTGAATTTTGGCGGCGTTCATCTTCGGCTGGAATAGCAAGTCGTTAATAATGGCAACTATTTTAATAATTAGTGGTGTAGGCTGGCTTGTTGGTGCGCGTGCACTTAGATGTGCACGTCTGGCTGTTTTGGGGGATGGCGTTTAGAGCTGCAGCGTGTGCGTGCTTGGGGTGGTTACACCCACCCCAACTTTGGTATATTAAATATATTGGCGTGAGCCAGTGAGGTCTCCTCACGTGTTGTGTTCGTCACTGCAATTCAACCCACGGTCTTACACTGGTGGCAGCGGTCTCAGTATGGCCAAATCAGAGCAAGCCAGTTTATTGCCTCCAAAGTTCAGCGGCGACTCCAACGTGAGAATGTGGCTAAGCACGTTTGAAGACTTCGCCGACGACTGTGAATGGGACGACAAGAAGAAGGCAAAGAAGCTGAGACTGCTGGTGACAGGAGAAGCGCAAATCTTCGTCTGGGAGCAGCCGGCAGACGTGTCAGCCAGCTATGAAAGGCTGAAGGAGAAGCTGATCGAGTGCTTCGGCAACAGTCTGAGCTGCTACAGAGCAATGGAGGATTTTGTAGAGCGAAAGCGACAGCCCAACGAGTCGCTGAGGGAGCTCGCCTACAGCCTGAAGCTTCTCCACCTTCGGGCCCGCCCGGACGACTCCGTGGCGGCTCGGGAAAAGGACGTGAAGTTTCGCCTGATGCGCCTCCTGCCATCTGCCGTGAGAGATGCGCTGTTGAAGGACCAGGACGCGGACTCGTGTTCGCTGGCCGCCATCGTCGACAGAGCTGCGCAGCTTGAGCTGGTGAGCCACGCAACTACAGCCTCATCAGCCGCGGTGTCGGTAGAAGACAGACGGCTGAGCCAGCTGGAGCAGCAGATGCAGCAGCTGACAGCCAGCGTGCGAACGGGACAACCTGGAAGAGACAGGCGTCAGAAGGGACCCAGTAAGTGCTTCAGCTGCGGCGAGCCGGGTCACATCGCTAGGCGGTGCCCAAAGGCGATCGGCAGCCGCTGCAGCCGGTGCTCAGGCAAGGGTCACTCCGCCGCGGTGTGCCCGACACCAACTGGTCAGCCGCAGGGAAACTTCTGAGGGTCGGCAGCCTGGGGCCAGCACCGACCCGCTCAAAAGGGGCCCTCAGATCAGCGCCTTCAGTCTTCGTGAAGGTGCACTTTGGCAGCGTGTCAGCGCCTGCTCTGCTCGACACCGGCGCGCAAGTTTCGTTGATGGACAAGTCGCTGTTCGACAGACTGCAGTGCAAGATCGACTCCACCGACATCGGTGCGCTGCCGACGGCCGTCGACGGATCCCGGCTGCGCTGCCTTGGCCTGTCAGCAGCGGATGTTTCGATCGGCCAGACCATCCGCGTGTGCCATCGCTTCACAGTCGTGGACGGCATCCAGCCCAGCCTGATCATCGGCATGGACTTCATCGGCGAGGTGTCGCAGGCGATGACCATTGACATTAAAGAAGGCGTCGTCAGGTTCGACAGCACAGCTGTGCCTTTCAGCAGCGAGCCGGCTAGAGCAGACTGTCGCCTGGTGCCGAGTGTCCTGGTGGCGCGGGTGGCGGCAACTACGGAGTTGCCCGCCCGCAGCGAGAAGCTGGTGTGGCTCAAGGTGGATTCCAGCGGCGAGCAGGGAGTCTTTGAGCCGTCTGAGGACTTCGTGAAGTCCACTGCCGTCCTGCCGGCCCGCGTGCTGGCGGTCTCGGACGACTGCCGCATCCCGGTGAAAATGTGCAACCTGGCAGAGGAGCCCGTGCTGCTGTACGCCAACAAGGCGGTCGGCACGTTCGAAGGCGCGATGACAGACGGGGACGGTCGCCAGGAGGCGGCCCAGGAGAACCCTGTCGGTTGGAACATAAACGCGGAGCTGCCCGAACCGGATGCTGCGAGGCTGCGACAGCTACTGGAGAGCAACGAGGACCTGTTCGCCAGGCACGAGTACGACCTGGGCACGACGGCGTTGCTGCAGCACCAGATCGAGCTGGAGCCGGGAGCGCGGCCACACCGGCAGGTCCAGCGCCGGCTGCCGCTGTCTGTGCGAGACCAGGTGGACAAGAAGATCGGCCAGATGCTGGAAAGCGGCATCATCGAGCCGTCGACATCACCATGGGCCAGCAACCTGCTGGTGGTCCGCAAGAAGAACGGCGACATCAGACTGTGCACGGACTGGCGGCAGCTCAACGCCTGCACGGTCAAGGATGCGTACCCGCTGCTGCACCTGCAGCAGGCCATGGATGCGCTTGTCGGATGCTCCTGGTTCTCCACCATCGACTGCCGGCAGGGCTACCACCAGGTGGAGGTGGCGGAGGAGGACCGGTACAAGACGGCTTTCTATTCGACGCGCGGCCTGATGCAATTCTGCAAGATGGGCTTCGGGATGTGCAATGCCCCGGCGACGTTCCAGCGGCTCATGGAGCTGGTGATGTCCGGCCTGTCCTGGGAGTCCGTGCTGACTTATATCGACGACATCATTGTCTTCAGCAGGACGTTCGACGAGCACTTAGAGAGGCTGGCGGAAGTTTTTAAGCGGTTGCGAGACGCGGGACTCAAGCTGCACAAGGCCAAGTGCGCGTTCGGCCATCGCCGGGTGCTGTACCTGGGACACCTGATCAGCGAGCAGGGCATTGCCCCGGATCCCGGCAAGGTCGATGCCATTCGCAGCATGCCCAGCCCAACGACGACCGAGGAGGTGAAGCGGTTTCTTGGAATGCTGGGGTTCTACCGTCGGTTCATCCCAGGCTTCAGCCAGACGGCGAGGGTCCTGCACGACGTCAGCGTGAAATCGAGGGACTTCGCGTGGAGCAGCGACTGCGAGCGAGCGTTCCGCGAGTTGAAGGACCGGCTGACGACGGCTCCGGTGCTGAGGCTGCCGGATTTTACCAAGCAGTTCGTGCTCAGCTGCGACAGCAGTCAGTTCGCCGTCGGCGCGGTGCTCAGCCAGCTGCACGGTGACGCCGAGCTGCCTGTGGCGTTCGCCTCTCGCACCCTCAACAAGGCCGAGCGCAACTACTCGGCGACCGACCGCGAGCTGCTGGCGCTGGTCTGGAGTCTGAAGCACTTCAGGACGTACCTGCTGAGTGTCCCGAGCTTCAGAGTCTACTCGGACCACCGGCCACTGCAAGGTCTGCTGACAACGAAGGACCCCGAAGGTCGGCTGGCGCGATGGCTTTCTACGCTGCAGCAGTTTTCGTTCGAGCTGCTGTACCGGCCTGGCAGGGACAATGTCGTGCCGGATGCGCTGAGCCGGGTGGCCGGCACGCGCCTGCAGCCTCGGTGGGACGACAGCCGCCTGCACGAGGAGCAACTGCAAGACCCGCTGCTGAGCAAGGCGTTCCAGGCACTGACCGAAGGGATTGACAGCCTGTCCGATTCGTGGGCGGCGCAGGTTCGCGAGCTGCTGGACGAGGCCTCGGTGAGCTCGGCGGGTGTCCTGCTGGTGGGTGGCCGGCCAGTCATTCCCGGTCACCTGCGGCCGCATTTCCTGCAGCAGGCGCACTCGTGCGACCAGAGCGGACACCTCGGCGTCGACAGGACCGGAGCGAGATTGTCTGAGCGCTGCTGGTGGCCTGGTCTGCGACGGGACGTCGAGAACTGGGTGGCCAGCTGCGCGGTCTGCCTGGCCAAGAAGTGTCCAACCAAGCCGCAGAAGGCGCCGCTACAGTCGACGTGCCAGCCGACGGCTCCGTGGCAGCTGGTGCAGATCGACATCAAAGGGCCGCTTCCGCGTACGACTGATGGCAAGGCGTACATCCTGAGCATGTGCGACGCCTTTTCCAAGTGGATGGAGACGGCAGCCCTGGCGGCGATCGACGCGGTGACGGTGGCGGATGCACTGCTCAAGTCGGTGGTTCTGCGTCACGGCGCTCCTCAGGTGCTGCACAGTGACCAGGGACGGCAATTCGAGAGCGAGGTGTTCGGCCGGCTCTGCGAGCAGCTGGGCGTTGAAAAGACGCGCACGTCGCCGTTTCATCCGAGTGGCAACGGAATCGTCGAGCGAGGCAACCGGACGCTCGGCGATATGCTGGCGACGACGGTGGCCGAGAACCAGCAGGATTGGGACAGCAAGCTGCCGTATGTGACCTGGGCCTACAACACCTCCGTGCACAGCACCACCGGCCTCAGTCCGTACCAGGTCCTCCACGGCTGGCCACCGAGGCTGGATCTCGACAGCTGGCTGATAAGCGGCGACCGGCCGGCAGCCGACGGTGGACATCACGGCTTCCTGCAGCGGACTCAGGAGAACCTGCAGAGCGCTTTCGACACGGTGCACGGCCGACTGCGGAGCGCCCAGGTCGAGCGCAACCGGCTGGCCAACCAGGACTCTCGGTTCGTGCCGTTCGAAGAGGGCCAGCTCGTGATGCTGCGCAACTCCGTCGTCAAGCGCGGCCAGACGCGGTGCCTGAGCGCCAAGTGGAAGGGGCCGTACCGAGTCCTGAGGCGCCTGGGCGAGGTCAATTACCGCATCCAGGACGAGACCGGCCGCAGGCGCCGGCTGGTGGTGCACCACGACCGCCTCAAGCGCTTCGTGCAGCGACGGGCGTCACTGGAGCTTCCGGCCGCGGCAGACCACCAGCCGCCGGCCGCGGACTCCGACAACGACGGCACCGCCGCTGAGCCGCCCAGGCAGGCGGCCGATCCTGACGGCGACACGGTGACCTTCTGGCCCGAGCTGCAGGCAGACGAGGCACCCGAGGAGCAGCCGGCGGCACCGGCTGAGCCGGTAACGGTTCCGCGGCGGTCGGAGAGAGAGCGGCGGCCACCTGACTTGTACATGGCGGGCTTTGCTTGACTCTGGAACTGTCTTTTGCTTCTAGGGGGAAAGTAGTGTAGGCTGGCTTGTTGGTGCGCGTGCACTTAGATGTGCACGTCTGGCTGTTTTGGGGGATGGCGTTTAGAGCTGCAGCGTGTGCGTGCTTGGGGTGGTTACACCCACCCCAACTTTGGTATATTAAATATATTGGCGTGAGCCAGTGAGGTCTCCTCACGTGTTGTGTTCGTCACTGCAATTCAACCCACGGTCTTACAGTGGAGTCAGTGGCCATCCTCACTTTTAAGACACTGGTGTCACTTGCATCAGTGGCTGACCTCATTTAAGACAAAGATGTCACCAGTATTTGACACAGATGTCACCTGTATCTGACACAGATTTCACCTGTATCTGACACAGATGTCACCTGTATCTGACACAAATGTCAACTGTATCTGACACAGATGTCAACTGTATCTGACACAAATGTCAACTGTATCTGACACAAATGTCACCTGTATCTGACACAGATGTCACATGTATCTGACACAAATGTCACCTGTATCTGACACAAATGTCAACTGTGCCACCAATGCCACCCAAGAAAGCCCCTCATCCCTCTGCTCACAGTGAAGAACTTGTATCCAACAGTGGAGAGGCAGCCGGCCAGACCCCCGATCAGGATGGCGCACCAGGGCCCGATCATGAAGTCAGCCGTGGTGCCAACAGCCACCCCGCCGGCCAGAGTGGCATTCTGCACGTGCACCATGGCCAGCTTGTTCTCGCCGCTGAGCATCGAGGACACGGCAAAGGCAACAACTGTGCAGCTGGCCAGCGACAGCACAGTGTTCACCACGGCCCGCTGGCGGTCATCTCCGGGCGCCAGGGCCGAGTTGAAGCTCGGCCAGAACATCCACAGGAACACGGTGCCGATCATGGAGAACAAATCCGACTGGTAGTTGGCGCCCTCCTGCGGGTGCTCGTTGGTCGACTTGGTGCAGAGGACGCGGGCGGCGGCCAGGCCGAAATAGGCGCCGAACACGTGGACGAACATGCTGCCGCCAATGTCCACCGCCTGCGTTAGGGTTGAGGCTTAGAGATCGGGCTGCAGTCTTTAATGCTGCATAAACACATAAACAGGCACACAGAAGCAACGAGCTATAGTCGCGATTTGAGACTGCTCACCCGCATGAAGTGCACTCCGATGTGCTCATTAGCGGCGAAGATTGGAATCTCCACCATAGCGAGGACGAGGCTCTGCATTGGCGAAAGCTTGCCGAGTAGGGCACCGAAAGAGATCAGAACTGATGCTGTGGCGAAGTCGGAGTTGATCAGCCTGGCGGTTGCGGCCAGTGCGGTTTGGGGATGACGACAGACAGACAGACAGACAGACAGACAGACAGACAGACAGACAGACAGACAGACAGACAGACAGACAGACAGACAGACAGACAGACAGACAGACAGACAGACAGACAGACAGACAGACAGACAGACAGACAGACAGACAGACAGACAGACAGACAGACAGACAGACAGACAGACAGACAGACAGACAGACAGACAGGCTTAATACTCAGGCTAAGACCAACAGGCAGCACAACTAACACCCATCAAAATCGGTCTCTCACGTTGTAACGCCAATCTTAAACTTGCCGTTGCTCATAGACAGGAAGCCCTTGACAACAGCGGCCCACTGCAAGGCCAGGGAGGCGATCAGGAGGTTCAGGCTGACGCTGCTGTAGCCGTACCGCTTCAGGAAGGTCATCAAGAAGCCGAAGCCAACGAATATCATCACGTGGACGTCTTGAAACACTGGCGTTGTGAGGCGAAATTGGTGTTGAGAGTTGGGACACTTTAAGTTTTATACGAGCTAATTAGTGCGCAAAATGGTCAATGAACGGTACTTAAGATCATCTATGACTTCATAAGGAATTCATAATAATTCATGTCTGACTCAATGTAATGATTCATGTCTGACTCAATGTAATGATTCATGTCTGACTCAATGTAATGATTCATGTCCGACTCAATGTAATTATTCATGTCTGACGTAATCTAATGATTTATGTATGGTACAATCTAATGAATCATGTCTGACACACCGATGAATCAGGATTGACACACTAATAAATCACGACTGACACACCAATGACTCATGTCTGACACACTAATGAATTGTAACTGAAACACTAATGAATCATGACTGAAACACTAATGAATCATGACTGAAACACTAATGAATCATGACTGAAACACTAATGAATCATTTCTGACACATGAATAAACCATGGCTGAAAGACTAATGAACTATGTCTGACACACATTAATGAATCATGTCTGACACATGAATGAATCATGAGTGAAACACTAATAATGAACTGTCTGACACACTAATGAATCATGTCTGACACACTAATGAATCATGTCTGACACACTAATGAATCATGTCTGACACACTAATGAATCATGTCTGACACACTAATGAATCATGTCTGACACACTAATGAATCATGTCTGACACATAAATAATGAACTGTCTGACACACTAATGAATCGTGTCTGACACACTAATAAATCATGTCTGACACACTAATGAATCATGTCTGACACACTAATGAATCATGTCTGACACATAAATAATGAACTGTCTGACACACTAATGAATCGTGTCTGACACACTAATAAATCATGTCTGACACACTAATGAATCATGTCTTACACACTAATGAATCATGTCTGACACATAAATAATGAACTGTCTGACACACTAATGAATCATGTCTGACACACTAATGAATATGTCTAACACACTAATTATTCATGTCTGACACACTAATGAATCATGTCTGACACATAAATGATGAACTGTCTGACACACTAATGAATCGTGTCTGACACACTAATAAATCATGTCTGACACACTAATGAATCATGTCTTACACACTAATGAATCATGTCTGACACATAAATAATGAACTGTCTGACACACTAATGAATCATGTCTGACACACTAATGAATCATGTCTGACACATAAATAATGAACTGTCTGACACACTAATAAATCATGTCTGACACACTAATGAATCATGTCTGACACACAAATGAATCATGTCTGACACACTAATGAATCATGCCTGACACACTAATGAATCATGTCTGACACATAAATAATGAACTGTCTGACACACTAATAAATCATGTCTGACACACTAATGAATCATGTCTGACACACAAATGAATCATGTCTGACACACTAATGAATCATGTCTGACACACAAATGAATCATGTCTGACACACTAATAAATCATGTCTGACACACTAATGAATCATGTCTGACACACAAATGAATCATGTCTGACACACTAATGAATCATGTCTGACACACAAATGAATCATGGCTGACACACTAATAAATCATGTCTGACACACTAATGAATCATGTCTAATGAATCGGCAAGATTTGTCCGGCACGCATGCTATACATCATAATGATCGAATCATGCATGCTCATGACTCGTAACTCATCGACAAAACCGAGAATCATTGCAGAGCCCCGGACTCACTGGGATAATAGTGATTAATGGGATCGTGAAGGGCTTTGCCAGACTTCAGTACGGCGGCAGCGGCAGTCGCGTTGCCGTAGTGCCTGGCGCTGGCCGAGTCCTCGTAGTCGGCCGCGATGGCGAATATGATGAGGAGCAGCAGCTGGAGGCTGGCGGCAAAAGCGCCGAAACGTATCTTGCCGAATTTTCCCATGGCAACAGCTTGGCGACGCGACAGGTCACTAAGAGGCTGGGGGGGCGCCTATAGCTAAAGATCCCGGTCAGCGACAGGTGTCGCCGCTTAAGATTGAGGCCAACGACCACCCGTGGAGTCTGGAATTTCGGGCGCGTTTAGAAATCGAATCGCTATAGCCCGCCCAGACATAATTATTATTGATAATTCGGATCCAAATTTATCCCATCCGATCAATAAGCCACCGCTGCGCAATTAAGGAATTACAGGCTCAAGAGGGAACTATGTCTCCATAGCCACTCATTAGCGATGCTCGCTAACGACTCATTCCTTTCTTTGCGAAAAAAAACAATAATTTGAGACCCTGCAGGTCAGCGGACTGCAAGGTGCGGCACCTCTCCAGGGGCGTCACCAGTTGGCGTTGAGACGGCATTGCGCACGTTACAATAAGTGTGTAATCGCCAACGATTTAGGTTAGCGTTAGGGTTTAGGTTAGGCTTGCTAGCCAAACGTCTGGCAGTTACAAGATGGCTGGCTCGTATGTAGATACGTTTTTTTTAAATTCTCCATTGTTGAATTGATTAAAAAGTGTAAAATATTACTTTCAGAATAATCTTAAGAATCATAAGAGACATGGCTCACGTGGAGAATCGCTGAGATGCCAAGGCTCACGTGGAAATTTGCTCAGATTCCAAGGCTCACGTGGAGAATCGCTGAGATGCCCAGGCACACGTGGAAATTTGCTCAGATTCCAAGGCTCACGTAAAGAATCGCTGAGATTCCAAGGCTGATGGGGGAATTGCTGAGATTCCAAGGCTGATGGGGGAATTGCTGAGATTCCAAGGCTCACTGGGGGAATTGCTGAGATTCCAAGGCTCACGTAAAGAATCGCTGAGATTCCAAGGCTGATGGGGGAATTGCTGAGATGCCAAGGCTCACTGGGGGAATTGCTGAGATGCCAAGGCTCACTGGGGGGAATTGCTGAGATGCCAAGGCTCACTGGGGGAATTGCTGAGATGCCAAGGCTCACTGGGGGAATTGCTGAGATGCCAAGGCTGATGGGGGAATTGCTGAGATGCCAAGGCTCACTGGGGGAATTGCTGAGATGCCAAGGCTCACTGGGGGAATTGCTGAGATGCCAAGGCTCACTGGGGGGAATTGCTGAGATTCCAAGGCTCACTGGGGAATTGCTGAGATGCCAATGCTCACTGGGGGAATTGCTGAGATGCCAAGGCTCACTGGGGGAATTGCTGAGATGCCAAGGCTCACTGGGGGAATTGCTGAGATTCCAAGGCTCACTGGGGGAATTGCTGAGATGCCAATGCTCACTGGGGGAATTGCTGAGATGCCAAGGCTCACTGGGGGAATTGCTGAGATGCCAAGGCTCACTGGGGGAATTGCTGAGATGCCAAGGCTCACTGGGGGAATTGCTGAGATGCCAAGGCTGATGGGGGAATTGCTGAGATGCCAAGGCTCACTGGGGGAATTGCTGAGATGCCAAGGCTCACTGGGGGAATTGCTGAGATGCCAAGGCTCACTGGGGGGAATTGCTGAGATTCCAAGGCTCACTGGGGGAATTGCTGAGATGCCAATGCTCACTGGGGGAATTGCTGAGATGCCAAGGCTCACTGGGGGAATTGCTGAGATGCCAAGGCTCACTGGGGGAATTGCTGAGATTCCAAGGCTCACTGGGGGAATTGCTGAGATGCCAAGGCTCACTGGGGGAATTGCTGAGATGCCAAGGCTCACTGGGGGAATTGCTGGGATTCCAAGGCTCACTGGGGGAATTGCTGGGATTCCAAGGCTCACTGGGGGAATTGCTGAGATTCCAAGGCTCACTGGGGGAATTGCTGAGATGCCAAGGCTCACTGGGGGAATTGCTGAGATTCCAAGGCTGATGGGGGAATTGCTGAGATGGCTAATATCTAGTATTTGCTAAGTTGCTGGTAGGCTAGGCATCAAAGGGAGAGTTAGGGTCAGGCAGGCCCGTGGCCCAATGCATGCTTGGATATAAAGTTAAAAGTTGTTAAGCTCACTCAATAGAAATTGATGGGCTGGTCCATGGGGAGTAGAAACAGCGCCAGTTTACTAGCGTGATATTTACTTATTAGTTATATATTTATTAGTTAATTTAGTTTAGTGCAACCTTACAATTGACAGCAATAAATAGACATACAGTGCAGTACGATGCTACACGAAGTTCGAGTAAAATTTCAATAAAAATAGAGCAGACAGGGAAGTACAGAAAAAAAGTAAAATAGAGAGCAACACCACAGGGGAGTCACGGGGTTGCATCGAACGGGTTCTGCGATTTTGCGATGGCACCGTTGGATTAGCTAACCAATGTACGTTTAACAGAATCAATTAAATTAAAAAATAATTTAACTTACCGAGAGAAGAAAACTGCTAATTAAATAGATTTCGTTGAATTATGAGACCAATAGTGAATAGAAAAAAGATGACGCACAAGAAAGTTGACCAATAAAAATGCAAAAGCTATACATACTACTATCAGTAATAAAAAGAGGCTTAAAAACAATATTTTCATAGATGATGACAATAGATAATTGTGTGCACAGATCGACTGATAGAAAATCAAAGGGCAAAGATTGATGAGGGATGGAGATGAGATAGAGCACAGCGACTCCGGACCCGGGCAACTTGAACTGTCAATTCTTAAAGGTCCAGTGGTGACTGGGTGGGTAGCAGAAGCGGCCTAGTAGTGGAGGACCAGTATTAGAGGACCAGTAGCGGAGGACCAGCATTAGAGGACCAGCATTAGAGGACCAGCATTAGAGGACCAGCATTAGAGGACCAGCATTAGAGGACCAGTATTAGAGGACCAGTATTAGAGGATCAGCAGTGGAGAACCAGCAGTGGAGGCCCAGTAGCGGAGGACCAGCAGTGGCTGGGTGGGTAGCTGGGCGGCACAGTGGCCAAATATTTAGGCCTAATGAAACAGCTGTAGAACAGAAAATGATTAGAAAATGGCCTAAACAGGAAACATGAGAAATACAGACAATAGAGTACATAAATTACCATTAAGCAACATTTAGAGCGCAAAGTAGAACAACAATAGGGACAGATTAAAAAAGTTGATTGCGCCCAGCACGGACTGGGCTGCTAGCTGCATAAAATAACAATTAATAATAGCTCACTCATTAGGCTACACAGGTAATAACTTTACTAATAAATAATGTGCAACAAATCAATAGTCAAACAGAGCCAAATGTTAGCTCAGTTGCTGCCAAGCAAAGTTTTGAATTCGTCAACTTTCTCGGGGAATCGTTGACAATATTTGTCGAAGGTCATGTACCTGGCCGTGACTAGGGTGCCTGCGGTGGAAGTAGTGGATGCGATAGCTGAAACCTATGGACCAACTTTCTTAAAGTGCAAAGTTTACAACTTTCTTAAAGTGCAAAGTTTACAACTTTCTTAAAGTGCAAAGTTTACAACTTTCTTAAAGTGCCATTTAAACATTTAAGAGATCAATTTTTTCACAAGATTGAACTTGCATAACAGTAAACTGTCCCTACCTGTAAACTTGCATAACAGTAAACTGTCCCTACCTGTAAACTTGCATAACAGTAAACTGTCTCTACCTGTAAACTTGTATAACAGTAAACTGTCCCTACCTGTAAGCTTGCATAACAGTAAACTGTCCCTACCTGTAAACTTGCATAACAGTAAACTGTCCCTACCTGTAAGCTTGCATAACAGTAAACTGTCCCTACCTGTAAACTTGCATAACAGTAAACTGTCCCTACCTGTAAACTTGTATAACAGTAAACTGTCCCTACCTGTAAACTTGCATAACAGTAAACTGTCCCTACCTGTAAACTTGCATAACAGTAAACTGTCCCTACCTGTAAGCTTGCATAACAGTAAACTGTCCCTACCTGTAAACTTGCATAACAGTAAACTGTCCCTACCTGTAAACTTGCATAACAGTAAACTGTCCCTACCTGTAAGCTTGCATAACAGTAAACTGTCCCTACCTGTAAACTTGCATAACAGTAAACTGTCTCTACCTGTAAACTTGCATAACAGTAAACTGTCCCTACCTGTAAACTTGCATAACAGTAAACTGTCCCTACCTGTAAACTTGCATAACAGTAAACTGTCCCTACCTGTAAGCTTGCATAACAGTAAACTGTCCCTACCTGTAAACTTGCATAACAGTAAACTGTCCCTACCTGTAAACTTGCATAACAGTAAACTGTCCCTACCTGTAAGCTTGCATAACAGTAAACTGTCCCTACCTGTAAGCTTGCATAACAGTAAACTGTCCCTACCTGTAAACTTGCATAACAGTAAACTGTCCCTACCTGTAAACTTGCATAACAGTAAACTGTCCCTACCTGTAAACTTGCATAACAGTAAACTGTCCCTACCTGTAAGCTTGCATAACAGTAAACTGTCCCTACCTGTAAGCTTGCATAACAGTAAACTGTCCCTACCTGTAAACTTGCATAACAGTAAACTGTCCCTACCTGTAAACTTGCATAACAGTAAACTGTCCCTACCTGTAAACTTGTATAACAGTAAACTGTCCCTACCTGTAAACTTGCATAACAGTAAACTGTCCCTACCTGTAAACTTGCATAACAGTAAACTGTCCCTACCTGTAAACTTGCATAACAGTAAACTGTCCCTACCTGTAAACTTGCATAACAGTAAACTGTCCCTACCTGTAAACTTGCATAACAGTAAACTGTCCCTACCTGTAAACTTGCATAACAGTAAACTGTCCCTACCTGTAAACTTGTATAACAGTAAACTGTCCCTACCTGTAAACTTGCATAACAGTAAACTGTCCCTACCTGTAAACTTGCATAACAGTAAACTGTCCCTACCTGTAAACTTGCATAACAGTAAACTGTCCCTACCTGTAAACTTGCATAACAGTAAACTGTCCCTACCTGTAAACTTGCATAACAGTAAACTGTCCCTACCTGTAAACTTGCATAACAGTAAACTGTCCCTACCTGTAAGCTTGCATAACAGTAAACTGTCCCTACCTGTAAGCTTGCATAACAGTAAACTGTCCCTACCTGTAAACTTGCATAACAGTAAACTGTCTCTACCTGTAAGCTTGCATAACAGTAAACTGTCCCTACCTGTAAACTTGCATAACAGTAAACTGTCCCTACCTGTAAACTTGCATAACAGTAAACTGTCCCTACCTGTAAACTTGTATAACAGTAAACTGTCTCTACCTGTAAGCTTGCATAACAGTAAACTGTCCCTACCTGTAAACTTGCATAACAGTAAACTGTCCCTACCTGTAAACTTGCATAACAGTAAACTGTCCCTACCTGTAAACTTGCATAACAGTAAACTGTCCCTACCTGTAAACTTGCATAACAGTAAACTGTCCCTACCTGTAAACTTGCATAACAGTAAACTGTCTCTACCTGTAAACTTGTATAACAGTAAACTGTCCCTACCTGTAAACTTGCATAACAGTAAACTGTCCCTACCTGTAAGCTTGCATAACAGTAAACTGCCCCTACCTGTAAACTTGCATAACAGTAAACTGTCTCTACCTGTAAACTTGTATAACAGTAAACTGTCCCTACCTGTAAGCTTGCATAACAGTAAACTGTCCCTACCTGTAAGCTTGCATAACAGTAAACTGTCCCTACCTGTAAACTTGCATAACAGTAAACTGTCCCTACCTGTAAACTTGCATAACAGTAAACTGTCCCTACCTGTAAGCTTGCATAACAGTAAACTGCCCCTACCTGTAAACTTGCATAACAGTAAACTGTCTCTACCTGTAAACTTGTATAACAGTAAACTGTCCCTACCTGTAAACTTGCATAACAGTAAACTGTCCCTACCTGTAAGCTTGCATAACAGTAAACTGTCCCTACCTGTAAGCTTGCATAACAGTAAACTGTCCCTACCTGTAAACTTGCATAACAGTAAACTGTCCCTACCTGTAAACTTGCATAACAGTAAACTGTCCCTACCTGTAAGCTTGCATAACAGTAAACTGCCCCTACCTGTAAACTTGCATAACAGTAAACTGTCTCTACCTGTAAACTTGTATAACAGTAAACTGTCCCTACCTGTAAACTTGCATAACAGTAAACTGTCCCTACCTGTAAGCTTGCATAACAGTAAACTGTCCCTACCTGTAAGCTTGCATAACAGTAAACTGCCCCTACCTGTAAACTTGCATAACAGTAAACTGTCCCTACCTGTAAGCTTGCATAACAGTAAACTGTCCCTACCTGTAAACTTGTATAACAGTAAACTGTCCCTACCTGTAAGCTTGCATAACAGTAAACTGTCCCTACCTGTGAACTTGCATAACAGTAAACTGTCCCTACCTGTAAACTTGCATAACAGTAAACTGTCCCTACCTGTAAGCTTGCATAACAGTAAACTGCCCCTACCTGTAAACTTGCATAACAGTAAACTGTCTCTACCTGTAAGCTTGCATAACAGTAAACTGTCCCTACCTGTAAACTTGTATAACAGTAAACTGTCCCTACCTGTAAACTTGCATAACAGTAAACTGTCCCTACCTGTAAACTTGCATAACAGTAAACTGTCCCTACCTGTAAACTTGCATAACAGTAAACTGTCCCTACCTGTAAGCTTGCATAACAGTAAACTGTCCCTACCTGTAAGCTTGCATAACAGTAAACTGTCCCTACCTGTAAACTTGCATAACAGTAAACTGTCTCTACCTGTAAACTTGCATAACAGTAAACTGTCCCTACCTGTAAACTTGCATAACAGTAAACTGTCCCTACCTGTAAACTTGTATAACAGTAAACTGTCCCTACCTGTAAGCTTGCATAACAGTAAACTGTCCCTACCTGTAAACTTGTATAACAGTAAACTGTCCCTACCTGTAAGCTTGCATAACAGTAAACTGTCCCTACCTGTAAGCTTGCATAACAGTAAACTGTCCCTACCTGTAAGCTTGCATAACAGTAAACTGTCCCTACCTGTAAACTTGCATAACAGTAAACTGTCCCTACCTGTAAACTTGCATAACAGTAAACTGTCCCTACCTGTAAGCTTGCATAACAGTAAACTGTCCCTACCTGTAAGCTTGCATAACAGTAAACTGTCCCTACCTGTAAGCTTGCATAACAGTAAACTGTCCCTACCTGTAAACTTGCATAACAGTAAACTGTCCCTACCTGTAAGCTTGCATAACAGTAAACTGTCCCTACCTGTAAGCTTGCATAACAGTAAACTGTCCCTACCTGTAAGCTTGCATAACAGTAAACTGTCCCTACCTGTAAGCTTGCATAACAGTAAACTGTCCCTACCTGTAAGCTTGCATAACAGTAAACTGTCCCTACCTGTAAACTTGCATAACAGTAAACTGTCCCTACCTGTAAGCTTGCATAACAGTAAACTGTCCCTACCTGTAAGCTTGCATAACAGTAAACTGTCCCTACCTGTGAACTTGCATAACAGTAAACTGTCCCTACCTGTAAACTTGCATAACAGTAAACTGTCCCTACCTGTAAACTTGCATAACAGTAAACTGTCCCTACCTGTAAACTTGCATAACAGTAAACTGTCCCTACCTGTAAACTTGCATAACAGTAAACTGTCTCTACCTGTAAACTTGCATAACAGTAAACTGTCCCTACCTGTAAACTTGCATAACAGTAAACTGTCCCTACCTGTAAACTTGCATAACAGTAAACTGTCCCTACCTGTAAACTTGCATAACAGTAAACTGTCTCTACCTGTAAACTTGCATAACAGTAAACTGTCCCTACCTGTAAACTTGCATAACAGTAAACTGTCCCTACCTGTAAACTTGCATAACAGTAAACTGTCCCTACCTGTAAGCTTGCATAACAGTAAACTGTCCCTACCTGTAAGCTTGCATAACAGTAAACTGTCCCTACCTGTAAACTTGCATAACAGTAAACTGTCCCTACCTGTAAGCTTGCATAACAGTAAACTGTCCCTACCTGTAAGCTTGCATAACAGTAAACTGTCCCTACCTGTAAGCTTGCATAACAGTAAACTGTCCCTACCTGTAAGCTTGCATAACAGTAAACTGTCCCTACCTGTAAGCTTGCATAACAGTAAACTGTCCCTACCTGTAAACTTGCATAACAGTAAACTGTCCCTACCTGTAAGCTTGCATAACAGTAAACTGTCCCTACCTGTAAGCTTGCATAACAGTAAACTGTCCCTACCTGTGAACTTGCATAACAGTAAACTGTCCCTACCTGTAAACTTGCATAACAGTAAACTGTCCCTACCTGTAAACTTGCATAACAGTAAACTGTCCCTACCTGTAAACTTGCATAACAGTAAACTGTCTCTACCTGTAAACTTGCATAACAGTAAACTGTCCCTACCTGTAAACTTGCATAACAGTAAACTGTCCCTACCTGTAAACTTGCATAACAGTAAACTGTCCCTACCTGTAAACTTGCATAACAGTAAACTGTCTCTACCTGTAAACTTGCATAACAGTAAACTGTCCCTACCTGTAAACTTGCATAACAGTAAACTGTCCCTACCTGTAAACTTGTATAACAGTAAACTGTTCCTACCTGTAAACTTGCATAACAGTAAACTGTCCCTACCTGTAAACTTGCATAACAGTAAACTGTCCCTACCTGTAAACTTGCATAACAGTAAACTGTCCCTACCTGTAAACTTGCATAACAGTAAACTGTCTCTACCTGTAAACTTGCATAACAGTAAACTGTCCCTACCTGTAAACTTGCATAACAGTAAACTGTCTCTACCTGTAAACTTGCATAACAGTAAACTGTCCCTACCTGTAAACTTGTATAACAGTAAACTGTTCCTACCTGTAAACTTGCATAACAGTAAACTGTCCCTACCTGTAAACTTGCATAACAGTAAACTGTCTCTACCTGTAAACTTGCATAACAGTAAACTGTCCCTACCTGTAAACTTGTATAACAGTAAACTGTTCCTACCTGTAAACTTGCATAACAGTAAACTGTCCCTACCTGTAAACTTGTATAACAGTAAACTGTCCCTACCTGTAAACTTGTATAACAGTAAACTGTCCCTACCTGTGAACTTGCATAACAGTAAACTGTCCCTACCTGTAAACTTGTATAACAGTAAACTGTCCCTACCTGTGAACTTGCATAACAGTAAACTGTCCCTACCTGTAAACTTGTATAACAGTAAACTGTCCCTACCTGTGAACTTGCATAACAGTAAACTGTCCCTACCTGTAAACTTGTATAACAGTAAACTGTCCCTACCTGTAAACTTGCATAACAGTAAACTGTCCCTACCTGTAAACTTGTATAACAGTAAACTGTCCCTACCTGTAAACTTGTATAACAGTAAACTGTCCCTACCTGTAAACTTGTATAACAGTAAACTGTCCCTACCTGTAAACTTGCATAACAGTAAACTGTCCCTACCTGTAAACTTGTATAACAGTAAACTGTCCCTACCTGTAAACTTGTATAACAGTAAACTGTCCCTACCTGTAAACTTGTATAACAGTAAACTGTCCCTACCTGTAAACTTGCATAACAGTAAACTGTCCCTACCTGTAAACTTGCATAACAGTAAACTGTTCCTACCTGTAAACTTGTATAACAGTAAACTGTCCCTACCTGTAAACTTGTATAACAGTAAACTGTCCCTACCTGTAAACTTGCATAACAGTAAACTGTCCCTACCTGTAAACTTGCATAACAGTAAACTGTCCCTACCTGTAAACTTGCATAACAGTAAACTGTCCCTACCTGTAAACTTGCATAACAGTAAACTGTCCCTACCTGTAAACTTGCATAACATTAATAGAAAGGAACTTCAACTATAAAATAAAAAGTAAAGAAATCAATTAAAATACTAGAAATTTCGACTCTTCGAAGCTTGAAATTTCAAATCTTAATCATAAGCTGCAGCGTCCAAGCAAGAGAGATAGGAGGGCGGCGGCGGGGGGCACTTGAGGTTAAATTGCCGAAAATACTTTCAACATAACAAATCTGTTGAACGTTGGGGTACACACACACACGCACGCACAAAATGCCAAACATAGAGCAGTAAAAAGAGACCATCAGAGCAGCAGGGGGCACCCTAACGTAAGGCCTAGCACGAGCGTAAGAATGCATTGTTGAAAAACAGGCAGTCGTTCTAGAACTTGGAGTGAGAAAAAAACTGCCGAGTTTTATAAAAATGGGAGGGGCTTGGAGAATAGCTGTCACTCCAAGTTCCGGTTCTAGCTCTCCATGGCTTATCCAGACAAAAAGCCAGAACCCTCATTATTACTCTTCTATACTCTCGGCCTCCCCGCCCCGCACCCCGCTGCGCCGCTGCCAGAACGTCAGACATCAAAAGATCCTGGCTAATATTAGTAAACTAGGGCCTCTCTCTCACTGGCGTCATTTGCTCGTGTCTAACTAACCGACACTACTAGCAGACGTTAAGAATGGCCGCTTGTCCTTTGACACGCTTTGCCTAGGTCACTCACTGTTGCATAGACATGGTTACTGGCGTGGCTATCCGCCCCGTCTATGCTATTCGAATTTCACATTCTTTCTCATTTCAATCCAGTTAGGCGGAGGGGGGGTTTCTATGAAACAGCTTAGTTGTTAAGAGGGTTCAAAGAGAATTCCCCTAGGTCGCCAGGCATTTTGTCTACGAGCGTATTTCTTTAAAAATAAAATGAACCTCACCATCGAAGAAGTGCGCGTGCACCGCATTCCTAGTGACGCCGGCGTCTTTCTTTGACCGGAACAGGGCGTAAACAAAGCCTTCGCCGCCCATGGCCAACGAGTCCACGTGAAGGATCGAGTCCTGCGGCGCTTTGCGGGCCAGCTCGGCGGCTAGCCTGGCCTTGTCGCACTGGCCATTGTCCGGGCTCCACATGCCGCGCAGTTTCAAGCACTGTGTTGGCGGCTCAACCTGCGGCATGGAGCGGCCGCTTTCAGCTAGCACGGAGCCTTGCCAGCCGCGCGCCACTCCGGCGCTGCCGCCGCTAGCAAAATTGGCCGCGGCGCCGCCAACAGCAGAGCCGGCGCCGATTCCGCGAGCGCGCAGGGCTTCCGCTTCGCCAGGACGAAGGCGCCAGACTTCGCCACGCGGATGCTCTCCTCAATGAGGATTCGGCGCTCGCGGGCGACGATTCGTTCGCGCAAGCGGTCCCAGTTGACGCTGTCGAGGACGCCGATCGCTGCAGCTCGGCGCGGACTTCGTCGACTGGGACGCCGGACTCGGCGGTTAGTAGATGCAGCAGCACCTTGGAGGGTTCAGATCGGGGAGAGAGGCGCGACTGGGGAAGGCGGCATATCAAAGATAAAGACTGGGGGAAGCGGCATATCAAAGATAAGGACTGGGGAAGGCGGCATATCAAAGATAAGGACTGGGGAAGGCGGCATATCAAAGATAAAGACTGGGGAAGGCGGCATATCAAAGATAAGGACTGGGGAAGGCGGCATATCAAAGATAAAGACTGGGAAGGCGGCATATCAAAGATAAAGACTGGGGGAAGCGGCATATCAAAGATAAGGACTGGGGAAGGCGGCATATCAAAGATAAAGACTGGGGAAGGCGGCATATCAAAGATAAAGACTGGGGGAAGCGGCATATCAAAGATAAGGACTGGGGAAGGCGGCATATCAAAGATAAGGACTGGGGAAGGCGGCATATCAAAGATAAGGACTGGGGAAGGCGGCATATCAAAGATAAGGACTGGGGAAGGCGGCATATCAAAGATAAGGACTGGGGAAAGCGCATATTAAAGATAGGGACTGGGGAAGGCGGCCTATCAAAGACAAAGACTGGGGAGGCGGCAAATCAAAAGTAAATTTGGCAGCTCCACCAACCTGGTCTGTAGCATCAACCAGTGCAGCCTCGCGTCGCCGCCTGAGCCGCACAGCGTAGACTAGCAGATAGGCGAGGCAAGCCAGGCCAGCTAGGCCGACAGCCGCATAGATTAGAGAGGCTGCCAGCCGGCCTATGGAGGCCAGGGCGCTCCAGGCCAGCAGGCGGCTACGACAGCTGATGCTGCGCCGACCCTCGGCAGCAGCCAGATAGCCGCAATCCTCGACCTTAGTGACAACGTCGGAGTCTGTCGACGTCGAATCTCTCAATGCCAGGATGCCAAGACGCGGAGCTCGGATAGCCAAAGCAATGAGATTACTAACGTCTGTTTCATTCACCAGCAGGCCCGAGACGCTGTTGGTAAGCAGGCTCACTACGCTCTGCCTGTGAAGCCGGTAGTTTGACTCGCCGCCGTTGCACTCGGCGTCGCCTCGCATTCTGGCTAGCTGATCTAGCAATGGCCTGGCTAGCTTAACTGCCTGCATGAGTCCGGGCTGGTCCGGGATGCACTCTAGCTTCTGACCACCTGCTGAGGATGTGAGTGTGATGGGGAGAATAAGATTGACACAATGCCTAGTCTGATCTGAAGGATCTGAGGAGGATGAGCATGCTAAATTTAAATATCTGGAAGGGTATTTAGTAAGAATGACTTTGAATCGGAGAATGTTGGATAAATGATTCAATTTGAATCGGCAGAATGAAGAATGATCAATCTGAGGATCTGGGAGAATTGAGAATGATCAATCTGAGGATCTGAGAGAATTGAGAATGACCAATCTGAGGATCTGGGAGAATTGAGAATGACCAATCTGAGGATCTGGGAGGGTGAAGAATGACCAATCTGAGGATCTGGGAGAATTGAGAATGACCAATCTGAGGATCTGGGAGGGTGAAGAATGACCAATCTGAGGATCTGAAGGGTTAAGAATGACCTATCTCAGGATCTGGTAAGAAGACAAATTACTAAGTGATCTTACCTGCAATTCCTTTATCTGGCAGACAATGCGCTGCAGCTCCTCTAGTTGCCTAGCCTTGGCCAGCCTATTCTGCTCGGTGATAAAATAGCCGCCAATAATGATGACTAAAAGCAGCGCGCCAAGCAGCATGAAATTCGGCACCATGGCCCAGTAGTTGTTCACCGACCGCCCGTACTTGGAAATCCGTCAGTTCTACGCCGGCCATTGCTGACTCTGCTGGCCGCTGAAACTGGCGGCGGCTCCTCGACATCGGACACGTCCAGGCGGTCGTCGCGACGACGTCGGCCAACTGAGACGGAGGCGGCGGCGGCTGAGTTGGCAGCAGCCGCGGCATCGGCGCATCAGACTCCGAGTCGTCCTGCAACAGGCTAGTCGACGTGTTCAAAGCAGCCGACTTCCGTCCTCGACTGCGTCGCTGCTGAGCAGTTGGTGTCGCTGCTGCCGCCGCCGTGGCTCTACGCGACGCCGGCGTCGGTGGTGTCGGCGCGACGCTGGTTCGCGGTACAGCGGGGGTATGTCGCCGGCGCTGACGCAGCGAGGCTGAGCCGGGCCGATCCTCAGCCTGGCTCAGGTCGGCCTCGTCTGAGCTAAAGGAGGCCACGGGGCCTGGTGGTGGAGTGCGCTGAGCCTGCCGCTGCTGCTGCTGAGGAGTCTGCCGAGTGGACGCAGCGGTTGGCGTGGCGGCCGCGGCCGCTGCTACGCCGCGGGTGCTGGCCCGATTTGCAGTGGCAGGCGACGCATTCGCCTGTGGGAATTTTCATAAAGAATTGATTGGACAGGAGTTCAATATTGAATGTTTCATACATCAGTTCAAGAACCAATTGAAACAACATTAAAGCCAAACAGGTCTACTTATTCACCTACCTAAGCATTTTAAGGCACAAATAGTTGAAACGTGCTTTAGGCTTTTGCACAATGAAGCTATATATCCCTTGGTACATTGGCCATATTCCCTGATGGCTGTCATTAACCCCAGTCTATTGCTAGGCATTTATTATTAAGCCAAATATAAGTAATAAAAATATACCAAGTTTTCAGCATAAAAGACTATGGAATAAGTATAATTCTTTATAAGTATAAGAATCTGAAACAAATTTTCTTTCAAATATAAATAAGCTAGAATAATTAATGTTATTTAAAGCTAGATTTCATATAAACATCCAATTAAATAGTTTTACAGGCAGATCACCTTATTAAGTCTATAGCTAGCTACTATGATTTTCAATTTTCTAATATTGCATTGTAATATCCCAGTCATAATGGATTTATCTACAATTGATCAATAAATGGAAATTCAATAATTGAGTCCTATTTTGGTTTTATCTTTAATGCAATTAATAGAAAAGATCTTTAAAGTTCTTTTGTTAGTTTCAAGGCAAAAGGATAAAAAGTGATAAATAATAATATAACACCTAATCAATTTTATACAATTTATATAAGTAGCTAGTAAAAAGTAGTAAAATAATAATAAGAGTACTAGAAAAGAAACTAGAATTACCCATATAAACTTAAAAATCTATTAGCTTAAAATTATTTCCATACATAATTTTGAAGTCAGAATCAACATTTGAAAATTGGCCTCTAAAAATAATATGTCAAACTAATATATTGTTTTTTGTGCAGCTCATTTTGAATTTTTCCCAGAATATTCAAACATATAAACCTAGACTAGAACTTTATGTTTATATGAGGATCCTCATCATGAAATGCCCACTGCAAAGAAAAACAGGGTTTCAAAAAACTGAAAAAAAAGTACAATAAATATAAAAGATTGCAAGTGCAACCCTTGCAAACAAATAAACAAATAAATAAACAAAATAAATAAATCAATACTTTACTGTTCTAGAAATCTAAAATTTTAGTTTTTATTTAATGAGGATTAGCAATATAATTTTATTCTTAAAAACACAATAGCTATTAGTCACCAAAAGGGTCTTCTTTTTGTTACCAAAATGACATTTGCTTATCCCCAAAATGACTATACCAAAATGTCTTATTACCAAAATGACTGTAATCCTATTAGAAACAGTGATAGAAATTACTTTCCTTGGAACCAAACGTTCCTTAACTGGATATGCAACATTGATAAGATCTATACAATTGAGAGCAAACATTCTTATATTTTTTCTATTTAAAAAATCTTATTGGAGTCCCTAATTTTATTTAGGACTTATTCATACATGCGCAACCTGGGGAATCACTCAGCCATTTCTATTGGCAACATACACATGTAAGTCGCTATTGGCTGAGAGTAGTCACATGACTATATTCTGTCCAATAGTGACTTACATGTGTGTGTTGCCAATAGAAACAGCCAGGTGAATCCCTAGGTTGTGCCCAAGCATGGCCATGGGACTTATAACAAAAAAAGATATTGAAAATTCAATGTAGATTGTAGGGCCTAACACTCTATCAGTAGGCCTAGTAATAGTAAATTGTTCATAACAAAAATGCTCAATATGCCCAAAAGCAACATAGTCTTTAATTTTGTAATCAAAACAAATTATTTACCTGTGGTACAGCATTTGGCTTTTTAAACTCAGAATCCAGCAGCTTTTGAAGACGGTTTTTATATCTCTGCCTAGTAGAACCATCAATAAGTCCAACAGGGACATTTCTTTTTGTCAGCATTTCTCTAAGCTGGAGATCCGAAAGTTGATTAGCATTTACAGCCATATTTGATTTACTGTTAGGCCTAATTAAAGTAAAAGGATGTAAGTTAAATGGTAGAACGAATCTTCTTAACAATCATATACGATGCATCCAATCACAAAGTTGCTTAGTTGCTTAGCATTACATGAGATAGAAAACTTTTAGTATAGTTTATATGACCAACTGGTAGGGCAGCTGCTTAATGAAATGGATACATATTTCCAATAGATAAAGGTTAAAAATGAATGATCGATTGAACATGATCTTAATCGAATCAAAAACGAAATACTTTTTGCCAACTTTTAAAAACAAAAAGCTACATTGAGCGCTATAACAAATTTTATAGAACTAATTCAGTTCGAAATATTTCAGCTCAACTCTAGTTTTTTAGGTTTATTTTTCAGTTTAATTACACAATTTTTTATTATTAACATAGTCTATATTTTTATTCTTATTTTTCCTATTTTTACATTTCGTCGAACAAATTAATTATTACATTGGCGGACTAAATTGAATGTATGACCTAATTAGTAACTAAAACTCATTTTGAATTACAATAATGGCAGGCAAATGAATTAAACTTGCAGAATTAGCTCATTCATGTGTCACTAAGAAATTTTCAAATCGAACGAATAGCATTTTCATATAACGCGAGCTGTCCAGTATCCTCTACTATATTGCTCTATACTAATTTCTAAAGTACTTTATACTATGCATGCACATAGAAAATCGCCGAAGGGTATAGGATTTACTCAAAAACGATTGCTTTTGTTCTTGTTGTGTTTGGAATTTAAACTAAATTTTGTGTGGCAGATCGTCTCTGGACTTGAAGCTGCAACGGCAACGCATGTACAAGCCCTGTACTGTAGATGACATGTACTACGTACGTGTAGGACCAAAGGGTGGAATCCTTAATTATATTTGTGTCATGTTTCAGGTCATTTACATGTACGTACAGACGTTGTAAAAGTACGCAAATTTAATCAAAACAAATAGAAACTGGCCTGGTCTGCATGGGCGCCATTTTTTAAATCATCTGCAGCTCTTTCTCATTAAATGATAATATTATGTACTGCAAATCTAACTTAGCAGTTTTAAACTTTGATCTGCATGTTCATCTGCACGTGTAGCTTTCGAAAAACTCAAGTTTACATTATTACAGTTAGGCTCTTATGCGACAGATAGCTTAGAAACTTCATAAACAATTGAGACCCGATCGAGCCTGACCAATGCAAGGGAGGACGGACGGCCGGGTAGGAACAGTAGGATTTTACCAATATTCAATTCCATTGCTATAATACGAGCAGATATTGCAATTCACCAGATGGCAGATATGCCGACTTTGAAGCAATTACGACAAATCGAACTTCTGTTATTGGACAACTTCTTTAGCAAAGAAACGGATCAGCAATATATTAATGAAAGCAACTAGAGTTCTTAGTTGAGTCAGAAGTGGAGCTGCAGTCCAGCTGATAGGAATTTTCACTGTTAATTTCGTGAAATTCCTCCAATAGGTTTCTAAACGGATCAATTTAGTCTCACAGCTCGTACAATAAATTAAACCCGGTTGACTAACGAATTAATGGATTTCTTGGACCCACGCTCCATTGTCGAAGTCTTAATCCGCCTCCAATCTGCATAAGCTTAATTGAATTGTGAGTTCCAAAGCTGTGAAACACTTGAATTAGACTGTAGAGTCTGAAACATGAAAAATGTCCTCGTCAGCCGGCCAAGAGGTGATTGATCGATAAGTGATTGAAAAGTTTTTCGGCTATGTTTGGGCCATAGACAATAAAAAAGCAAAGCAGCAAATAATGAACAGCGAAACAAGTCCATGCCCATGTCCCACGCTGTGTACATGTCCGAAGGGCATCAATAACGGGTATTCGAGTACATGCAGCAATCACGGACGTGCACAAAGTTCACTCGTCGAGGCATTCCCAGAACAAGGCGCCGCACTGTTAACAGTTGTTGTTAATGCCACACGCGCTCAATCGGGTTCAAGTCCGGCGATCTGGACGCCCATACCAACAACGCAGAGTGCGTCAATCAGTCATTGTCGCCTGCGTACACAGATGCCTCCAGTTAACTCATGTACACTCTGTGACCCTTCTCCCTGTCACACCAGTTATCAGACTTTACTTTCCTGTCCTTTTTGCGCATTTGTCTATGGCCCAAAACCAAGTGGCGAAACCATAGATCGTGCTGACCATGGACCCTTTCGCGCAAGGTTGGACATAACCTTCAATGTTGCTGAGTGTATATTTGTCGTATTGCTGTAGTGCATTTAGTACACACAGAACTTCAAACCCCCATTCAACTTCAAAACTTCAGAGCTTCAGAACTTCAAATGCAATGAAACCAGCTAGGACAACTGAATACAAAGTACATGTAATTACATGGGTTTCATTTAGCAACTTATCGCTCGCATTAAATTTTTATGATTTGAATTAGTAAATTGTCCACGAAGAACTTCTTTTGAAATGAAAAATAATCCACTGTCAGATCTTTTTAGCTTTATCGATTGCTGCTCTCCCACTCTCCCACTGCTCGCCCACTGTATTTTCCGTCCTGAAGAGTACAGAATAAAAACGTACTCGCAGCTGTAGAATTCGCGCACATTTTTTCTTGCCTAGGAGAGGCCTTCTCTGCTATACCGGTCGCTTAACGTCCAGTCGCCATTCAATCGGATCGATAGCCGATCTGATTGGGATTGGGGCGATTTTGCTTTGCAATAAGAAATGGTTGCTTCTGCACTCTCTGAAACTCCTTCTCTTTTGCCGCTCACTGAAATTGATATGACGCTGTAATTCTCCCTGCGAACCATTTTACTCATGGCAGAGGCCCTGCAACAGTCAGCACCTGGCCAGGTCAATAATGTGCAGGTACTACCTGAAGTACTCTAAGCGAAGGGCGGCAACCACCGTTTGCAGCAGCTGCAGAATGAACAGCGAAAGATTAAAAGGTGAGCGCTCTGGCTGGGAAATAGAAATTGAGGGAATAGAGTTCAATTTGTACTTGTTTTAGTTTGTTCTGATTTGTTAGATTTATTTTCAACTGAAGCAGAATGATTGCTACAAATTTGTTTAACACAACGCACAATTCACAATGTATCAACTTCTGGACTCTCTAATACGGGCATAGTAATTGAAGCCAGTATGAGTTGTGTCCGAAGTTGCTACTCACGTTTTATCAAGCTATTAATAAGAAATGCTACTGAGAATCATCTCTATCTCTTGTTGCTACCCGAATAAGTTTACCGGCCCATGTCTAAGCAGAAATTCGCTCATAACAATTAAATACAACTCAAGCATTTGTGTTTTTCAATAGGCAATTATATTCATTTTAACCTTTTTCTCTCGAATGACTTACGAGTCAACCTTGTGGAAGAGTGCACATGAATCAGTTCAATTCAACAGCAATTATAGAAAACATCTAGCTTTTAAACCTGGATGCAGTCTGATTTGAAAGTACCACTCGAACTCGAAGTTACCATACATTGTATCAGCACGCAACTTTATTCGAAAGCCTAATTTCGCTTAAAATGCAGCAGAAAGATAGGGAACTTTAGTTTTTCGCACTAAATTTTTAATCTCTCAAATTCAAAGCTTCTGGTAAGCATATTAAGCTTGTCTGTGTTTTATTAAGGTGGATCTGAAAGTTTAAAAAAATTCATTTTCTTCAATCTGCTGGAAGCAGGAAAAAGCGAAAGTACAGCGCGTTCTTACACGGAGTTTCTCTACACCAGTTTCGGCCAACTCTGGCCACAGCCCACATGCAGCCCGCAAAGCCTCTCTATCCGGCCCTCGAGTAGGTTGAAACTTCAACCGGCAAGCCGGCCCGCTCAATCTCTCCTCTCCTCTCCTCTCCTCTCCTCTCCTCTCCTCTCTCTCCTCCTCTCCTCTCCTCT
>NIVC01003983.1:0-30000 GCA_002269645.1 Macrostomum lignano | reverse complement strand
GAAGAGGCAAACAAGTTGATAATTTGGCCATAGACATCAGCACGAAAAAGAATGCCAGCAGCAACCTCTCCCATAGACTATCTCTCAGGTGCTTAACATCGATTTCCGTGCAGTAGATCAGAATTATCAACTTCCTTGCCTTTTCCGTCTATGTCTATGGGCAAGACCAAATCCACTGCTTCCAAATGGCAATTCTTAACTTGGTTGGCTATAGTGTCTCATTCTTACGAGCTAAGGCTAGGGGGCATATTTTTCAATTCCGCAGACACTCCGCCTTTGAAGTTATGGCGGAGTTGTGTCTTTACAACTGTTGCTAATAAACCACTCATTCTTGGTTGCAATGCAGCAAGTGCTTTTCTGTTCAAAGCAGATTACCGATATTACCGACGAAACAGTCGCTGCAGCAGGGGAAGTTACAGCAGAAAAAATGTATCCATTTGCTTCGCAAAGGTGCGACCAACCTTTTTGAGTCTATAGCGCCGCGAACGAACAAAGCCTTCCCCTAAAAGTTGCTTGGAGAAAAAGACACACAGCTATAGAAGCAATATTCTAGAACACTTTGTCGCCGCTTTGACTGTAGCAAGCCTCCTTCCAGTCTTACTAGAAATTTTTGTTGAAACCGCACTGAAGTTAATTTGAAATTCCTCGGGGGCAAATTTGAAGTTTTCTGGCTTCGGATTGCTTCTAGCAGCAGGTGCTCCCACTGTAACTAGATTTAATTGGGCTGCGATGCGTTAAAGTCGTGTGATTAGTTTTCTGCCTGAGGTACCTGTGCGCGGTGGGTAGGAGTACACCGTACACCTCTACCTGATGTCGGTTCTCGCGCTCTCCGTTGCTTTTTGGATAATTTTTCCCCACGTGGGCTCCCCTAGCAACCACTCTCATCACCTGCCCAAACACTTCTATCCTCAACACACCTGTCTTCTCATCTCTTTCCATCAGCTTCCTTCATCTCTCTCCATCGTTCCCCCTCCCAAACTGCTCTTCCCCTGTTCAGTACGCCCCAGCATCTCATCTCCATCGCCCGGAGAGTGCACTGACAGAGCTATAGTTGATCACCATAGTGCACAGAGTAGCGGCCCTATGAGGCTGACTGACGGCGAGGGACGACAGAGAGTTGGGGAGCGGGGCCGCGTTGACGGACCCGTAATAAATAGCGACTCAGTCGCATCCCCTCGGGGCTGCTGACCGTCCGTAGCCCAGCCCGCAACGATCCCATCTGACTAAGAAAGTGCAGCACCGCCCACTGCCACCCACGGCCTTGGCGGCCATGAAGTTGCTAGAATTCAACCGGGGCTGAATCTGTCAATTAAATCATAGATAGAGAATAATAATGGTGGTGAAGCTGCATGGCCACCATGTTCTGCACGGTAAATGCCATTAGCGCCCAGTTGTGTTGCAATAAAACTTCTGAGTTTATGGTCACCGCCTTTGATCTATATTAGATCATATCGGAGCATCAGAATCCCCCCTCCCACTGTGTCGCACATTGCAGCCATTCCCGAGGAGCCGGTCGGCGACTGCTGCATGGCGGACTCCGACTGCAGCCACCGACACGGCTGCTCCAGCGGCAGCGCCATGATGCGCTCTTCGGCTGGGAAGTCTTCGACAATGTCCACAAGCAGCGATGATAATTCTGGCCACAGCGAGGGCATGCAGCGTGAGTTGCTGTAGCAGTACATGTCAGTACCTGTCCTAGTTGTATTAGCAGTAGCAGTAGCAGTAGCATTAGCATTTGCATTAACATTAGCAGTAGCATTAGCAGTAGCATTAGCATTAGCAGTAGCAGTAGCATTAGCAGTAGCATTAGCTTTAGCAGTAGCATTAGCATTTGCATTAGCATTAGCATTAGCAGTAGCATTAGCATTAGCATTAGCAGTAGCATTAGCATTTGCATTAACATTAGCAGTAGCATTAGCAGTAGCATTAGCATTAGCAGTAGCAGTAGCATTAGCAGTAGCATTAGCTTTAGCAGTAGCATTAGCATTTGCATTAGCATTAGCATTAGCAGTAGCATTAGCATTAGCATTAGCAGTAGCATTAGCATTTGCATTAGCAGTAGCAGTAGCAGTAGCAGTAGCATTTGCATTTGCATTAGCATTAGCATTAGCATTAGCATTTGCATTTGCATTAGCATTAGCATTAGCATTAGCATTAGCATTAGCATTAGCATTAGCATTAGCATTAGCATTAGCATTAGCATTAGCATTAGCATTAGCATTAGCATTAGCAGTAGCAGTAGTTAGTAGTACACGATTCCCCTGAATTACACCAGTTATAAAGAACCCGCAGTTTTATTAATACAGGCTTAACCAACATTGAATTGCAATAAACCGCACCAATCCCGGTCAGTAGCAACCCAAAGGCTGGCAATCTGGATCGCAGAAACCGAGGTCCGATTCCCAGATCCCAGCTGCGCAATGACTCACACCTGCTTTATTGCTCAATTCTATTTTCTAACCTTGAATTGCTTCGAGTGGGGGCGCTTAGTCCGACTAAGCACTCTGCCACCCTGTTCTGGCAGCTCCCAGGTTCTATACAGGCTCCCAGATCTATCACATCACCTGTCAATCAAGTAGATAATTATCATAGTACAGATGCAGATTTCTACTCAGCATACCTGAGCACAATAAAGTCCGCTCAGTGAGGAGGCTCAGACTGAATTGACTGTACTTGTACCAGGTGGTGACAATGAGTAAGCCATCATCATTGTGAGAGAGGGAGAGGCAGAGAGCCCAGAGTCCAAGCCTCCCGCATCGATCCAGGTTTTATTATTTAGTGGTGGGCCAGACAGTAAAAAGTTCAGAGACGGTGGCTCTGCAGGGTAGGGGAGGGAAGCAAAGTAAGAAACTGAATGGGAAATATTTCCCATTCTCACCTCCTGCTCACCACAGTTCACCTCTTCCCTGGCCTCACCAAATACAAAGAGGACAAGGAGAGCTAGAGCAGCAATTTGGAGTTCCTCTCAAGCACTGCATTTTTGGACAACTACAGGCTGGACTGTCAGAATGCAATTGTCAATCTTTTGCCGTCAGCCTAGAGTTGTCCAAAACTATGAGGTTTGAAGCTGTCACTCCAGACTTTTAAAACGGGGTCTCCTTGGCTCAACCACATTCTACCTTTACCACTCAACTCAACACAATGAGGGTTGGGAGTATTTTTGCGGTACAAATTTCATTTCTTCCCAACCGTGGGTTGAGTCAGCTTAGGAGTAAAAAACTCCTTCTCTTCCTTGACAGCTGTCTGTCCCCCAGTCGGCAGCTCTTAGTTCAGGCTTGTCCCAGTGCCAAGAAGACTTTCCCAGCTCCAGCTGCTCCAGCTGAAAGGAAATCTACAAATTCTCATTCTCATTCTCATTCTCATTCTCATTCTCATTCTCATTTTCATTCTCATTCTCATTCTCATTCCCATTCTCATTCCCATTCTCATTCCCATTCTCATTCCCATTCTCATTCCCATTCTCATTCCCATTCTCATTCCCATTCTCATTCCCATTCTCATTCCCATTCTCATTCCCATTCTCATTCCCATTCTCATTCCCATTCTCACTCTCATTCTCACTCTCATTCCCATTCTCATTCTTATTCTCATTCTCATTCTCACTCTTATTCTCATTCCCATTCTCATTCCCATTCTCATTCCCATTCTCATTCCCATTCTACTTCTAATTCTCATTCCCATTCTGTTTCCCATTCTCATTCCCATTCTCATTCCCATTCTCATTCCCATTCTCATTCCCATTCTCATTCCCATTCTCACTCTCATTCTCATTCTACTTCTAATTCTCATTCCCATTCTCATTCCCATTCTCATTCCCATTCTCATTCCCATTCTCATTCCCATTCTCATTCCCATTCTCATTCCCATTCTCATTCCCATTCTCATTCTTATTCTCATTCCCATTCTCATTCTTATTCTCATTCTCATTCTCACTCTTATTCTCATTCCCATTCTCATTCCAATTCTCATTCCCATTCTCATTCCCATTCTCATTCCCACTCTCACTCTCATTCTCATTTCCACTCTCATTCTCATTCTCACTCTCATTCTCACTCTCATTCTCACTCTCATTCTCACTCTCAATCTCATTCCCATTCTCATTCCCATTCTCATTCCCATTCTCATTCCCATTCTCATTCCCATTCTCATTCCCATTCTCACTCCCATTCTCATTCCCACTCTCACTCTCATTCTCATTCTCATTCCCATTCTCATTCCCATTCTCATTCCCATTCTCATTCCCATTCTCATTCCCATTCTCATTCCCATTTTCATTCCCATTCTCATTCCCATTCTCATTCCCATTCTCATTCTCATTCTCACTCTCATTTCCACTCTCATTCTCATTCTCATTCTCATTCTCACTCTCATTCCCACTCTCACTCTCATTCTCATTCCCATTCTCATTCCCATTCTCATTCTCATTCTAATTTTCATTCTCATTCACATTATCATTATCATTCTCACTCTCAATCTCATTCTCACTCTCACTCTAATTCTCACTCTCATTCTAATTCTCACTCTCATTCTAATTCTCACTCTCATTCTCATTCTCACTCTCATTCTAATTCTCACTCTCATTCTCACTCTCACTCTCATTCCAATTCTCATTCTCACTCTCATTCTCATTCTCATTCTCATTGCCATATTATTTCCAGGTGCTCCGCAGTCCTCCAGCTTGGCATGGCCAATAACCACCCCAAAAACACAGGCTTGAGTTGAGTCACGCCGAAAGCTCCTTACTTTATTGAGACACTTCACAATAGCAGCAAAGGCTCTCAAAAAGAATTTTCTACAGCAAAAGCTTCAAAGCTTGTTTTTTATTCATTACTGCAACTCATCCGGGAGGTGAAGCAATTTCTGAGATTGCGCAACAAAATTTAAAAAGAAACCGCTTGATTGACAGGCTGCTAATATGCAGTGGGAAGTCGAGACTTACAGAATTGCTACTGGGAATTAGCTGGGAATTGTCTGCTGGGAATTAGGAATTAGGTTTTAAAAGATGCGTATTATAAGTCATGCAAGCTTCACAAGGAGATGGAGAGGGGAGGCTGAGAGACACAGGGGGAAGGGGGAGGGACATGGAGACGGAGAGAGGAGGCTGAGAGACACAGAGGGGAGGGAGAGAGACATGGAGATGGAGAGAGGAGGCTGAGAGACACAGGGGGGAGGGAGAGAGACATGGAGACGAAGAGAGGAGGCTGAGAGACACAGAGGGGAGGGAGAGAGACATGGAGATGGAGAGAGGAGGCTGAGAGACACAGAGGGGAGGGAGAGAGACATGGAGATGGAGAGAGGAGGCTGAGAGACACAGGGGGGAGGGAGAGAGACATGGAGACGAAGAGAGGAGGCTGAGAGACACAAAGGGGAGGGAGAGAGACATGGAGACGGAGAGAGGAGGCTGAGAGACACAGAGGGGAGGGAGAGAGACATGGAGATGGAGAGAGGAGGCTGAGAGACACAGGGGGGAGGGAGAGAGACATGGAGACGGAGAGAGGAGGCTGAGAGACACAGAGGGGAGGGAGAGAGACATGGAGACGGAGAGAGGAGGCTGAGAGACACAGGGGGGAGGGAGAGAGACATGGAGACGGAGAGAGGAGGCTGAGAGACACAGGGGGAGGGAGAGAGACATGGAGATGGAGAGAGGAGGCTGAGAGACACAGGGGGAGGGAGAGAGACATGGAGACGGAGAGAGGAGGCTGAGAGACACAGAGGGGAGGGAGAGAGACAAGGAGATGGAGAGAGGAGGCTGAGAGACACAGAGGGGAGGGAGAGAGACAAGGAGATGGAGAGAGGAGGCTGAGAGACACAGAGGGGAGGGAAGGAGATAGGAAACGGAGAGAACGAACCGCAACCTCAGATGACTGCAGGCATGTAGAAACCGCAAAAGATGCAGGAAACAAGCAGACATTCAAGGAACTGCCTGCTCGTTAGGCTCGAGGATGGGGCGGAGACTCAGACCTCTGGAGAGGATGGAGCAGGGCGGGAGGGTCACGGATGAACAGACTAATTGGGGAGATGCGCTGGCGTGATGAAGCGACACAGCAAAGAGGAGATGCAGCAGTCCTGAGCTTGTCCTACTCGCCCCTCCCTCAGTTTCCCAATCTAACTAACGAGCAGGTATAGCTAAGGCCTCACTAATCGCTTCCAATATTCCTTAGATTATTCCATAAGATTTTCGCTCTCCAGTCTTCAATCTCTTCGCATCGCATGGGGATCTGGGAGACCTGGCAGCCGCCACCACCGGAGGCAGTTCCGGTCCGGCTCTTCCTCCCCCGCCCCCGATTGAGATGCAGCAGCTGGATATGGATTGATGACGATGCTGGGGGAGTGAGTCAGGCCGCCGCTAGCTACTCAAACTAACTTGAGAGCCACAGCTGCTTTGGCCTATCTTTAATGCCATCATCAAATTAATCTTCGTCTTATCAGCAGCTCTTCCTCCCGCATGCCGCTATAGAGACATTCAGGTCTTCGCTTGCCTCTGCAAACTCAGCCTCCCTCCATGAGCCCTCCAACCTGCCCATCTGTTAACCCTCCATCATGTCCCTTGCTTTACCCTCCATCATAACCCATGTTTTACCCTCCATCATACCCCATGTTTTACCCTCCGCCATACCCCATGTTTTACCCTCCATCATAACCCATGTTTTACCCTCCATCATACCCCATGTTTTACCCTCCGCCATACCCCATGTTTTACCCTCCATCATACCCCATGTTTTACCCTATGTTTTACCCTCCGCCTTACCCCATGTTTTACCCTCCGCCTTACCCCATGTTTTACCCTCCATCATACCCCATGTCTTACCCTCCATCATACCCCATGTTTTACCCTCCATCATACCCCATGTCTTACCCTCCATCATACCCCATGTTTTACCCTCCATCATACCCCATGTCTTACCCTCCATCATACCCCATGTTTTACCCTCCGCCATGCCCTATGTTTTACCCTCCGCCTTACCCCATGTTTTACCTTCCGCCTTACCCCATGTTTTACCCTCCATCATACCCCATGTCTTACCCTCCATCATACCCCATGTTTTACCCTCCATCATACCCCATGTCTTACCCTCCATCATACCCCATGTTTTACCCTCCATCATACCCCATGTTTTACCCTCCATCATACCCCATGTCTTACCCTCCATCATACCCCATGTTTTACCCTCCATCATACCCCATGTCTTACCCTCCATCATACCCCATGTTTTACCCTCCATCATAACCCATGTTTTACCCTCCATCATACCCCATGTTTTACCCTCCATCATATCCCATGTCTTACCCTCCATCATATCCCATGTTTTACCCTCCATCATATCCCATGTCTTACCCTCCATCATATCCCATGTCTTACCCTCCATCATATCCCATGTCTTACCCTCCATCATACCCCTTGTCTTACCTTCCATAATGCTCTAGACTGTCTACCCTCAAACACTCTGTAGCGATCTTTACTTACCCAAAATTGTATTTAATACAGCTAGAGCATAAAAATCAACCTTCTACTGTCCCCTGGAATTCGGTCCTCATTTCGCAGTCTTTTTCGCTCTGTCAGAAGGCTCACAGTTTCTTTGATAAAACCAACTGATGCGTTAAAGAGAATTCATCCCAGGGACCGCACAGGTTGGAGACGAGCGGAGCACCTGCTCTGATGGGCGAGTGCAGCAGAGGGATTAGCCAAAAAACACATGGGGCTCACATTGGACATGCCTGTTAAAGGAAAAATAGCTCGTCTAAGGCAGCCCTTTAAGGCCTCTCTTTTTCTGCGCGTTCTCAGACCGTGCGAGTCCGTCACTCACCGTCCGCTCCCCCGCCCCGCTGCCAGACGGGAATTTCCGGAAGGCTGGGGACGAAATGACGGGCCAGAAACAGGAGCAAGAGAAGCAGGTCGCCCTTCTTCTTCCCATCGGCTCTCCCTGCCTTCCTCCTCCTCGTGTTTCTATCGATCGGGTGCAGACGGTCTTGCCCGCAAGGTAAATCTCCGCACCTGGATTTCGAAGCAGAGCTGAGCCTGCCATACCTGCCTAGCTGCCTATCTATCTATCTATCTATCTATCTATCTATCTATCTATCTATCTATCTATCTATCTATCTATCTATCTATCTATCTATCTATCTATCTATCTATCTATCTATCTATCTATCTATCTATCTATCTATCTATCTATCTATCTATCTATCTATCTATCTATCTATCTATCTATCTATCTATCTATCTATCTATCTATCTATCTATCTATCTATCTATCTATCTATCTATCTATCTATCTATCTATCTATCTATCTATCTATCTATCTATCTATCTATCTATCTATCTATCTATCTATCTATCTATCTATCTATCTATCTATCTATCTATCTATCTATCTATCTATCTATCTATCTATCTATCTATCTATCTATCTATCTATCTATCTATCTATCTATCTATCTATCTATCTATCTATCTATCTATCTATCTATCTATCTATCTATCTATCTATCTATCTATCTATCTATCTATCTATCTATCTATCTATCTATCTATCTATCTATCTATCTATCTATCTATCTATCTATCTATCTATCTATCTATCTATCTATCTATCTATCCATCTATCTATCTATCTATCTATCTATCTATCTATCTATCTATCTATCTATCTATCTATCTATCTATCTATCTATCTATCTATCTATCTATCTATCTATCTATCTATCTATCTATCTATCTATCTCCCCTTCAGAGCTGGCGGATTCCCATTGTGCTTAATAGTCTTATCCTTACCCACCAAGGAATTTTACACAGACAGTGAATGTCTGCCACGACTCCCCACTTACACTCACTACAGCCGCTCACTCCACTGAGCAGCCCAACTTCGCCTATCAGGGTTGAAGTGTCCGGGCCCTCAGTTGCAGCTGTTAAAATAACTCCCAAACCCCAGTCAGTGCCGTGTGTGCCCAGGGAAGTCAAACTGCTATGCACCATAAAGACAGAGCAGTCGGATTGGGCGATCTCGCTCTCCTTCACTCTCTCCTCGCACAAATTTGAGTAGCAATGTCTGAGCAAAGAGCTGTGTGAGGAGAGCCTCAATAGGAAAAAAGCCATAGCCTAAACAATGTGGACTAATAGTCTATGGCTTTAGCCCGAGTTCCCTTTACTTCCACCCTCCAACCTTTTTCTCCAGTCCCAACCGACGGTGGAGGGAACCGCCAATGGGAAAGCTTTCCCTACAAGGATCCGGGGCTAAGTGGGGGGGGGGCAGAAATGTTGGTAAGGTAGTTGCCGCGGAGGTTGGGTGTGCGGCTGTCGCTATATTTTAGTTAGTTACTTTGTTAAAATCTGGCGCTTTGAAACTCCAAATTCGATAGCACACATTTTTTAGTCTGCAGGTCAACGTCTCTAGTTTTGTAAAAGCAAAATCGGTTGGATTCACGCCCAGGCTTTTGATATTCTTCAACAATTAACTGTAAGTTTGGCTACACAGGGGCCTGCATCAAGCCCATGGGTGAGCTAGTTTGGTACACCAGACCCTAAGCTACGCCTGATCTGTTTCAATTATTATCAGCCAATGTATTGAGTTCTAGAGCTGAGGCTTATTGCATAATACTGGTCTTAATGGGCATAGGGATGCTGGATGGATGCATCATCTGTATCATCCTAGGGGAAGAGTTTCGATTTCCTGTTTCTAATTTCAATTTTCGATCCTTGGTCAGTTTGCTCTTGAGGAAAAATCTATTACGCTTCTTGAACTTGGGGTGCCTGCTGCTGGCTTGTGCTGCAAGTCGAAACTGTCAAGAATGGCTCCGTTTCCATGGAGACTTTAGAAAAATATTGCCGTTGGTTGAAACTAAAAAAAATGGAAAGTTAAAACTATTCAATATTTTCCGATGGTCTCAGGATTTCTTCGGATTTTTTTAAAGTCTTCCTCTCATTTTCGAGGGATTTTATTTATGTTTCTTAGAGTTATAGGGCTCACCTCCTGTTTCTTAGAATTCCAGCATTCACCTCCCTGTTTCTTAGAACTCTAGCATTCACCTCTCTGTTTCTTAGAACTCTAGCATTCACCTCCCTGTTTCTTAGAGTTCTAGAGTTCACCTCCTGTTTCTTAGAATTCCAGCATTCACCTCTCTGTTTCTTAGAGTTCTAGGGTTCACCTCCTGTTTCTTAGAATTCCAGCATTCACCTCTCTGTTTCTTAGAATTCCAGCATTCACCTCTCTGTTTCTTAGAGTTCTAGGGTTCACCTCCTGTTTCTTAGAACTCTAGCATTCACCTCTCTGTTTCTTAGAATTCTAGCATTCACCTTCTGTTTCTTAGAACTCTAGCATTCACCTCCTGTTTCTTAGAACTCTAGCATTCACCTCCTTGTTTCTTAGAATTTTAGGATTCACCTTCTGTTTCTTAGAAATGTAGGATTCACCTCCTATTTCTTAGAATTTTAGGATTCACCTTCTGTTTCTTAGAAATGTAGGATTCACCTCCTATTTCTTAGAATTTTAGGATTCACCCTCTGTTTCTTAGAAATGTAGGATCCACCTCCCTGTTTCTTAGAATTCTAGGATTCACCTTCTGTTTCTTAGAAATGTAGGATTCACCTCACTGTTTCTTAGCATTCTAGGATTCAACATCTGTTTCTTAGAAATGTAGGATCCACCTCCCTGTTTCTTAGAATTCTAGGATTCACCCTCTGTTTCTTAGAAATGTAGGATCTACCTCCCTGTTTCTTAGAATTCTAGGATTTACCTTCTGTTTCTTAGAAATGTAGGATTCACCTCCTATTTCTTAGAATTTTAGGATTCACCCTCTGTTTCTTAGAAATGTAGGATCCACCTCCCTGTTTCTTAGAATTCTAGGATTCACCTTCTGTTTCTTAGAAATGTAGGATTCACCTCCTTTTTCTTAGAATTTTAGGATAAATATCCAGTTTCTTAGAAATCCGCCTCTGTTTCATAGGATTAATTCAACTGTATTAAAATGTAGTTTTCGCACTCCTTCATGAGATTCACCCCAATGAGATTCTCCCTACAGAGTGTTAGATTTCGAGTTCATGCAACTACAGGATTTACTAGCAGCCAATCACTGATCCACCTGCAGACTCCCCGCGCGATGCGAAACTCCGTCTGGCCAGGCAGCTGCAGGCTGAGGAGCACCGGCGCCGGGTTCGCGACCTGATGGAGTCGCAGCGCATCGCCGAGGAGGTCCGCCAGCGTCAGGAGGCCGAGCGCCGGCGCCGGGCGGAGGAGGCGCGCCAACGCGACGCCGAGCGCCGTCGAATTGTCGAGGAGCGCAAGAAGCGACTCGAGCAAGCGGACCGGGAGCGCCGGGTGGCCCTGCTGCGCCGTCTAACGGAGAGCTCGCAGCCGGAGGACCAGCAGCAGCAGCAGCATCAGGAGCGACGCCGAGGTCGCACTGGGATGCCGTTCGCTTTCGGCAGCTGCACGCCCAGAGAGGTCTGCGAGACTGTTCAGCCGGCGGCGCTGCGCTCGCAGTCAGCTAGCGGCGGCGGCGGCGGCGGCGGCGGGGGCCAGGACTGTCGCGATGGAGAGAGCGCCCACATGCGCTCGCACAGGCGCGCTGTCAGCTGCATCGTCCGCGACGGTGAGGCTTTGTTGGTTTGGAGGAGGGGCGGATGAGTTTGGGGGCTGGGCGGATGAGTTTGGAGGGGGGGCAGATGAGTTTGGAGGGGGGCGGATGAGTTTTAGGGGGGGCGGATGAGTTTTAGGGGGCTGGGCGGATGCGTTTGGAGGGGGCGGATGAGTTTTAGGGGGGGCGGATGAGTTTTAGGGGGCTGGGCGGATGCGTTTGGAGGGGGGGCAGATGAGTTTGAGGGGGGGGGCAGATGAGTTTGAGGGGGGGGCAGATGAGTTTGAGGGGGGGGCAGATGAGTTTGAGGGGGATGAGTTTGAGGGGGGCGGATGAGTTTGAGGGGGGCGGATGAGTTTGAGGGCGGGTGAGTTTGGGGGCGGATGAGTTTCTTTGGGGGCGGATGAGTTCCTTTGGGGGGGCGGATGAGTTCCTTTGGGGGGCGGATGAGTTTCTTTGGGGGCGGATGAGTTTCTTTGGGGCGGATGAGTTTCTTTGGGGCGGATGAGCTCCTTGAGGGTGGTGCAGATGAGTTTCTGGTATTCAGTCTTGTAGAAAAGAAACAAAGGCATGATCGCCGAAGTTCTCACACAGAAGAAATGAGATAAGCGATATTTTATATTTTATATGCTTAAAATAAACCAATACCGTAATAACACGGCTGTTCTGTCTGTCTGTGTTGCAAACATTTCTCGAGCAATGCTTGCATACGAGCTCGCAAATCGAATGCTTCTTTTTAAAAAGGGTAGAAAAATGCTAAAACTTTCTTCGCAGTGTCTCCCCTCCAACTCTGGCCCGAGCGCTTTCACTTTAGGAGCCGTGACAAGTTTCCCATACTAAACAGTAGTTTTGGCAAAAGTAATGTGAGGCTATGAAGCAGTCAAAGGCATCAGGTAAGCAATGCTAATGAATTGACACCTGCTTAATGCTTTATTGCAGGTTTGTGCCTCTTCTCAGCTCTCTCCTCTCTCTCCCCTCTTCTCTCTTTTCTCTCCTCTCATCTCTCCGAGCTTGCCCGACCCTGCTTTATTGGATCAGATAGATTGGATCAGATAGATTGGATCAGATAGATTGGATCAGATAGATTGGATCAGATAGATTGGATCAGATAGATTGGATCAGATAGATTGGATCAGATAGATTGGATCAGATAGATTGGATCAGATAGATTGGATCAGATAGATTGGATCAGATAGATTGGATCAGATAGATTGGATCAGATAGATTGGATCAGATAGATTGGATCAGATAGATTGGATCAGATAGATTGGATCAGATAGATTGGATCAGATAGATTGGATCAGATAGATTGGATCAGATAGATTGGATCAGATAGATTGGATCAGATAGATTGGATCAGATAGATTGGATCAGATAGATTGGATCAGATAGATTGGATCAGATAGATTGGATCAGATAGATTGGATCAGATAGATTGGATCAGATAGATTGGATCAGATAGATTGGATCAGATAGATTGGATCAGATAGATTGGATCAGATAGATTGGATCAGATAGATTGGATCAGATAGATTGGATCAGATAGATTGGATCAGATAGATTGGATCAGATAGATTGGATCAGATAGATTGGATCAGATAGATTGGATCAGATAGATTGGATCAGATAGATTGGATCACCTTCTACGATTTTTAGCTGTTGGGAGGTGGCACAGAAAAGTTTTTAACCTTCCTTCCCCAGAGGATATTTAGTGGATCCAACATGGGAAGGAAACCAAAGTTGGTTGGGAGTAGAGGTTTTATTGGCAAACGAAATTTGATTCGAGGTGCTGTTTGTTTTCTCCCCTTTTCTCTCCTCACACAGTCAGCTGAGCTTTGCAGTCACGCACAGGGGGCACTCATTCACTGCTGCTGACTCATTCTAAAGCTTCTCCGGGAAATGGCGAAAATGCAAATAGCTAGCTGGCTTGTCAGCTTAACACCTGACCTGTTTGTATAAAACGGGTCTTAAAATATGGATACTTAAGTCTGAATAAAGCTGCTGTATAATCCACTCTCAGGTAGCTTAGATCAAGGAAAATGCAGTGGCAACCATGAAGCATTCATTACCCTTTCCTTCGTCATTAACAAGCGGGGTTGCGACTCCGGAAGGCGTATTGGAAAGGGTGTGTGCGGGCGCAGAGTAAGTGATTACTGGACCATTAAGTCTGGTCGAAGCCGTGACTGCAGTCGAAGGAGATAAGGTTAGATTCTAGAGTGGTCTGTCTACTCATATCTGAATTGAACTGAGCGTTGCGTAACTTCTAAATGGGTTCGGTAGGCTCTTATAGCGAGCGTGAAGTGGCCTTACTACTGCTAGTCAGCTTAACGAGATAGCAGATCTCGCTACTGATGCGAATGCTTTTCTCAAGAAATAACAGGCATAGATTAACTAGAGATTCTTTTAAAGAAATTCAAAGTTTCAGGGGCGCCAGCACCAAGGGCGCCAGCACCAAGGGGCGCCAGCACCAAGGGGCGCCAGCACCAAGGGGCGCCAGCACCAAGGGGCGCCAGCACCAAGGGGCGCCAGCACCAAGGGGCGCCAGCACCAAGGGGCGCCAGCACCAAGGGGCGCCAGCACCAAGGGGCGCCAGCACCAAGGGGCGCCAGCACCAAGGGGCGCCAGCACATACCCCTATGCAGTGTCTTGTCAAGTTGGTATCAGGTTTACAATGCTACAATTAGTCATTGCAACACCGCATAGCCACATGTATGTACTAATACGCTGGTCATAAACCCAAGCTATAAAGTTTTTTATAAGTCTAAACTTACGCTCCGCCATACACTGAAAGCATTGAGTTTAGCGGTCTGTCAGTCTGACTGACACTACAATACCCGCACGCATGCGAGTTAAAAGTTGGCGTGCTTTCAAAGTCGTTGTCTGCATGTTGGGTCTCCAACTCTCCAGATCCAGAGCTCGTGTCGCATTCTGAGTGCCTCCGCCCCTCGCCATATCCGAAACAATGCCCCAGCCCCAATAGACGCTCTGCATTCTCAACTTGCTTCTTCAAGAGAGCGATTTGAATGCATTGTTGCTAACGCGCTGACTCATCCCTCTTACGTGGCTTATGCAGCTTAGCGCCGCGCGAGACCCGTGCCGGATGCGGGCAGCGCCTGTTCTGCTCGGGTGGAAGTTGGGCGAAGGGAAAGTTTCTGCTGGGGTGGGGGGGGATTATTTTTTCTCCTTCTTCCCATTTCTCTTGACCCAACTGCTTAGCCTAGTTTCACCTTTATTTAATCCAAAAAGCGGTAATCCTATTAATCCGTTCACCCTTATGAAGGCTAAATTCGTTGTGAATATGAAACGAAAAAAGCTTGCTTAGTTCTCTGTACAATCTGACAGGCCTGCAGCAAGATGGGGCGTCAGATCAGGGAGAAGACGGCGCCGATTTGCCAGCAACCGGAGCCCAGTCCATTCCCCGTATGGCCCCGAATACTTGTGTGCTCTTTGAACTCTTTTGAACCGTTGACTAACGGAAGATTTTGTTTACTTTTGGTTTTCATAATAATAATAATTTTTATTTTTTATTGATTACACCTGCCCCAAATGGGCCAGATGTGCAACCGACAGCTCAGCCGCAGCTATTGCTGGGGAGGGGGGTTCGCCACACACACCTTGAATTACCCCAGCTAATACTGGCACCCATTTTACAGCTGGGCAATGTTAAGTGTCTTACTCAAGGATACAAATTGTTCCGAGTGGGGTCGAGAATCGAACCCCCGACCTTCAAATCGTGAGTCCGACGCTCCAACCACGAGGGCTACAACCCTCATAACAATAGGGTCTATCGTCGGGGTAGAGCAGCTTCTCAAGCCTCGATCCCCCCCCCGCCAAGTTCGATTCCGCGTGCACAGCCACATTAATCTGGGGCTTATCCTGAGACACAGAGTGTACATGCCTGACGATTAGAAAGTCAGGGCCGCTGTACACCCTATGCTCAGGAGTCAGCGGGATGGACAGAATCATCTCGCAGCTGAATATGTCTTTTTTGTTTCTATGGTAACCAAAAGTGCAAATTAAATCGCATTGGTTCTTAGCTTTTTTCTGTGTAGTTTCAGTTGCTACTTTGCCTACTGCTTTTTTTGGGGTTTGGGGTAAATTTCCTGGCAAAAGCACTGACCAAAAATGCCCCCTCGAACCCAACAATGACAGTTCCGAAACCGCGAACCGCCGATCGACACCATCCGGCAGCCTCGGCCAGCAGCAGCCTGGAGCTCAGCGGCGCCAGCAGCGGCGCCGTCCGCTTGAGGCGTCCGGCCGCGACTGTGGGATCCGCGCCGAGTCCTCGGCCGGCTTCACTGCGCGACAGTCAGCTGTCAACAACGTCGTCGACGTCAGCAAAGTCTTCGTCGGCTCAAGAAGCAGTTGGTGAGAAAATTTTCTACGAAATTTGCTTGTTTGTGTCAAATTTGATTCGTAGCACTTAGGACAGTAGCATTCATTAGCATTGTTCACGAAGACTCGAGGACCTCGTCAGGCCCCGTGTGGCTCCAGATATGGCAGACAACAGACCTGTGCGCAGCTTGTGGGTGGTTGCAACTCCGGCCCTGTGTTTAACTCGCAGCTCAAACGTGAGCCAGTGGGGGTTAGGCCGATTTGAGCACATGATCATGGATAAATCTTGGTTTCCCTACATAGGAGCAGGAGGTTCAGTACAAGTGACTCGAGTCTTTACCAACTAAACACCCTTAAAACTCATCTCGCAGTCGCTAAGCGCCGACCGAAGGCGCCGAACGCGGAACGGCTCAGCCGACTTGCGCAGCCTCGAACGCCGGCCCAGGCCGCAGATTCCCCAGCGCAGGCGGCGCTGAAACGATCGCCCCCTAAGCCGCAAAAGATGCCTTCGTCGGCTGCGCCTCAACGTGCGAGCGCGTCCAGTCGCCAGCGCTCGCCGGCGGCTCCACTGATGACGAAATCCATGGTTGAGCTGCCTTCGGCTAAAAAGGCCAAGGTGAGCCATTTGAATGAACCAATAAAGCTAAAAGAGCTTAATAACACAATTTAAACGCCCCGAACTTCGAAATTCAGGCCAACAACTCTGCAACGCACGAGACCGGAACCGCCCCCGCGGCTGTCATGTCGACTTCCCTGGTCGGTGTTCCCACAAATCGGCCGCGCTCAATTCGACCAACCCAGCTGGCCCTGCCGAAGGCGCAGTCCGTGTCCGAGCTGCCGCAGCGACGATCCGTGGTTGCCCCGGCAACCATCGCCCCCGTGGCCGAGTCGAACTCTGAGGAAGAGGCGGCGGCCGCAGCAGCGGCAAAGGAGGCGAAACGCCGTTTTGAAGAGCAGCGTCGGCTGCACCGGGAGAAGCTCGAAGCGGAGCGCCTCGCCGAGGAGGAGCGCCGCCGCGCTGAAGAGGAGTTCCGGCGGCGACGCGCCGAGGAGCAGCGTCGGCGCGAAGAGGCAGAGCGGGTGGCGCAAGAGGCGGAGCGGGCGGCTCAGGAAGCGGCTGAGCAGGCAGCAGCGGCCGAGGCCGAGGAGCGGAGGTGTGCGGAGGAGGAGCGCCTGCGACAGGTTCGTGCCCGATCTCCCTCGTCAGCTCCTGCTGACCCCCCCCCCTCTAGCCTGTAAGCTGAATCTTCAGTGAGGCCTGCCGGTACATTCTGGGCAATTCGCATTTTAGGAGGCCCAGGCCGCCAAGGAGGCTCGCGAACGAGAAGAAGCGGCCCTAGCCGAGAAGCTCGCAGCCGAGGAGGCCGCTCGCCAGGAGCGGCGCCGTCGCCTCGAGGCGATCATGCACCGCGTCAAGCCGGCCGCCTCCGCAGCCGCCGCCTTCGCCGCAGCCGGAGCGGCCAACGCCGCTGCTTCATCGGCAGCAGAGGCAGCGGCTGTGGCTGCGGCAGCGACCACCTCGCCAACCGGTGACGCATCGATGACCGTGTCGATGCCACCGACGGTGCTGGAAGCCGAGCTGAAGCAGCAGTCTCCGCAGTCGCCAGCCGACCTGGCCGTTCTGGCCGACCGTCTCAAAGGCACAAAAGCGGCTGAGATCCTCGCCAGACGCAGCGGCAGCCAGAACACGCTGCTGACTCCGTCGACGTCTCTCGCTGACGTGTCCAATTCCGCTGGAGGCACCGGTGGCTCCTCCACCAATGTGGCTGACGACTCCACCGATGCCACAGTGAAGTCGCGGCTGGCGGCTGTGCGGGCCCGCCTGAAGCCTGCGGCGCCGGTCGGAGAGGCGGCTCCAGCTGACTCATCGTCCGCTTCCACGCCTCCGCCGCCGCCTCTGCTGCCTTCGTCCGCGACGACTACGACAACGACGGAGACGACAACATCGGCGGCGAAGGACGAGGACGCGGAGAGCGGCGTCAGCTCGCCCCAGTCGGCACTCGGCGAGGGTGACCTGCTAGCGGTGTGAAATTTGCCAGCTGCAAACACTACTGTTCTCACAGATATGCTGGATATTCTACTCAGAATTAATTGGCTGCAATCGATTTTTTTAAAGAGTTCATCCCGGATCCATTGACTATCAGAGTTGATTTGTATTCAAAAGACGAAAACTTGTCTGTTTTCCCACTGAAAAAAATTTCCCGCACACACTGACCTTTATCGGAGACTCAGCGACTTTGGAAAGACTTTAGCAATAATATTAATTAAATAATTAATTACACCTGCCCTAATGGGTTGCGCGGACTGCTGAAGGCTGCGTACGGCTGTTCAGTCCAAGGACTGGGGGGTCGCCACACACACCCTCAATTACCCCAGCTAATGCTGGCACCCATTTTACAGCTGGGTGAACTGAAGCAATGCAGAGTTAAGTGTCTTGCTCAAAGGACACAAATTGTTTAGAGTGGGCCGAGAATCGAACCCCTGACCTTTCAGTCGTGAGGCTGACGCTCCAACCACTAGGCTCCAACCCCCTCTGACAATAATAGCAACATAGCAACAGTTAACTTCTGAGAAACTTTGATAAAAAATTAGTCGCTGAAAACATATCCTGCGTGTTTATAACTGCAATGATTGGTGTTTGAGTTCCTCATCTCCGTAATCACCTGACCGCTGTCAGAAAAAGCATTCCAAAGGCTGCATCAGCCACCCGCTTACTCGGTTCATTCGGCCGTATGCAGAAAGCTTAGTCCAGACTAGCTAGTCCGGACTTGGGTAGTTCAGTCTATAGTCTATGGTCTAGCTACCCTAGTTCTGTCTATAGTAGACCGGTCTAACTTTGCGTTTCTGCATACCAAATCCAAGTCCAGACTAGCTTTTCAAGACCGGACTACCCTAGACAGAGCTTTCTGCATACGGCCCATTGTGTACTTTATGCATCTTTTCAGTGCACTTGCCAGACACTCGACACTTCTTTTTGAAACCCTTCCAGCCCCCCCCCCCCCCCGATTTTTAGCCGCAGACAGAAAAAGCTGAGACATTTGTGAAAATTTGAGTCTGAAGTTTTTCTTTCTGCAAAGTGAAATTGTGCAAGGGGTAGCCGCTTCTGCTAATTATGGATTTTTATAGTTAATATCCGACTTAGTTGCCTCGAATTCAACACCTCGCCAGCTGACCGAACTTGCCGCGGAGCTCCCCTATGCGGCCGTATATTGGTCGCGGGTTCGACTCCTGCTAAGAGAGCGTTCCTCGGGCTCGGCCAGATTCGGCCAGTCCGGGTGTCCGACGCTGTCCAGGAGTGCCTCGGCCTCGGTTCGGGCGGCGGCGGGTGGTTGAAGGTTGAAGCTTATAGGGCCAATGAAAGCATGCAAATGGTAAACTACCGAAGCATGCACCCCTTCGCAATGTGTTTCTTATTTAAGCTAGCTCTCTTCGGTTTGCTGATCAAGTTTTGTTTCTTTTTTCTGCTTTTTTTCTTGCCTTTTTTTCTGCCGATTAAAAAATTCGAAAGTTTTTTGCGCTTTTTTCTCTGCTATGCTTTTTGCTGCAAAGAGATGGACTTCGCTGACGCGGTCAAAGCATGTCCTGCTCTCCTCCACGCCTCTCTCAAAAGAAGTGACAGTTGCTTTCGATCATTAACTGCGCAAGTGCGGCACTCTCAAGGCATCCTGTTTTACGGAGTTGCATCACATCCCACTTAGAGTAGTCCCCCCTCTGCACATGAGACTTTTCAGCACCAGCTTTAATCCCTGGCACATATCACTTGAAAAATAAATACAAACAAATGCACTCTCTGTAATTCAAATGGACTGAACCGATCGCTTGCATTGACGGCATAGAATTCTGTCGCTTTGCTTTGACTCTCGTCTTTTTAATGAAGAAAACTAGTAAAATCCGCTGTGGGAAATTTCTTTCTCTTGTTTTCTTTTCTCCTCCCTTCTCTTGTCTTGTCCTGTCTTATGACTTGTCCTGTCTTGTGACTTGTCCTGTCTTGTCTTGTCCTGTCTTTTCTTGTCCTGTCTTGTGACTTGTCCTGTCTTTTCTTGTCCTGTCTTGTGACTTGTCCTGTCTTTTCTTGTCCTGTCTTGTGACTTGTCCTGTCTTGTCTTGTCCTGTCTTGTGACTTGTCCTGTCTTGTCTTGTCCTGTCTTGTCTTGTCCTGTCTTGTGACTTGTCCTGTCTTGTCTTGTCCTGTCTTGTGACTTGTCCTGTCTTGTCTTGTCCTGTCTTGTGACTTGTCCTGTCTTTTCTTGTCCTGTCTTGTCTTGTCCTGTCTTGTGATTTGTCCTGTCTTGTGACTTGTCCTGTCTTTTCTTGTCCTGTCTTGTGACTTGTCCTGTCTTTTCTTGTCCTGTCTTGTGACTTGTCCTGTCTTTTCTTGTCCTGTCTTGTGACTTGTCCTGTCTTGTGACTTGTCCTGTCTTGTGACTTGTCCTGTCTTGTCTTGTCCTGTCTTGTCTTGTCCTGTCTTGTGACTTGTCCTGTCTTGTCTTGTCCTGTCTTGTGACTTGTCCTGTCTTGTCTTGTCCTGTCTTGTGACTTGTCCTGTCTTGTCTTGTCCTGTCTTGTGACTTGTCCTGTCTTGTCTTGTCCTGTCTTGTGACTTGTCCTGTCTTGTGACTTGTCCTGTCTTGTGACTTGTCCTGTCTTGTCTTGTTCTGTCTTGTGACTTGTCCTGTCTTTTCTTGTCCTGTCTTGTCTTGTCCTGTCTTGTGATTTGTCCTGTCTTGTGACTTGTCCTGTCTTTTCTTGTCCTGTCTTGTGACTTGTCCTGTCTTTTCTTGTCCTGTCTTGTGACTTGTCCTGTCTTGTGACTTGTCCTGTCTTGTGACTTGTCCTGTCTTGTGACTTGTCCTGTCTTGTGACTTGTCCTGTCTTGTCTTGTCCTGTCTTGTGACTTGTCCTGTCCTGTCTTGTCCTCTCTTGTCCTGTCTTGTCCCTTTTTGTCTTATCCTGCTTGTCTTTTCTACTTTCTATTCACTTTCGCTCTTCATGTCTATTTACAGTAAGATAAGTTATTTATTGATTCGTTCTTTTTGTTAAGCGTATATTCTGCTGGACGCAGCTTTGCTCTCTGCAAACCATTTTCGTGAAAGTTTTTTGTTAAAGTTTAAAGCTTAACCACCAGCTAGAAAAAGCATAAGAAGGGATTAGAGCAGAGCAAAATGCCCAACTGGTCCTGAGAGTGTGCTGGCCAGTTTTTTTGCCCGAAAGTTACAAATCAAGATTGTCACCTTCTGAGCCTACTCAGCGGATAATTTACCTGCAGTTGCAGCCAGCTAGCTTTACACAGTTCAATCTTTGTATCGAAATCTAATCGCTCTGATCTGAGCTGAGCAGAGAGCAGCTCAGAACTCGAATGCGTCACCTGCGCGCGGGTCTCTCGCCTTGGCCTTATCAGTAGGTGCTCGGTTCTATTCTCGTATTTATTACTGAGCTGCGCCTGCCCGGCAGGTCAGCGCCAAGCAGGTAAGAGAGAGAGAGGCTCCAAAGTAGAGGCTGAAAGCCAGAGAGGGGATGGCAGAGAACTCAGCGAACTCAAATTCAGCAGCGGCAACCTTGATGGCAGCTGAGCCAGCGCCGCCTTCAACCACCGGGACTCGGATTCGACGGCGACGTCGGGGACCGGCGATTCTTTTCTTGGCCGGCTGGCTGCTCGCCTGCACCCTGCTGGGTGTGGGGACCAGGAGCTGGGCTGGCGAGGTGGACACAGAACCCGGCGTCGCGGCATCAGGTGAGACAGATAGATAGATAGATAGATAGATAGATAGATAGATAGATAGATAGATAGATAGATAGATAGATAGATAGATAGATAGATAGATAGATAGATAGATAGATAGATAGATAGATAGATAGATAGATAGATAGATAGATAGATAGATAGATAGATAGATAGATAGATAGATAGATAGATAGATAGATAGATAGATAGATAGATAGATAGATAGATAGATAGATAGATAGATAGATAGATAGATAGATAGATAGATAGATAGATAGATAGATAGATAGATAGATAGATAGATAGATAGATAGATAGATAGGTAGATAGATAGATAGATAGATAGATAGATAGATAGATAATGGATAGATAGATAGATAGATAGGTAGATAGATAGATAGGTAGATAGATAGATAGAAGATAGATAGAGTACACCCTGCACTGAACTCTAGGCCGACCAGGCCGGCACCTGTTGGAGGAAGTGCTGCTGACGGAGGCCGGCTCTGAGGGCAAGAACGCCTGCACCCCCCGCTCCGTGGAGACCTTCCCGCCGGACCTGTTCACGCTGGAGCAAAAGCGTCAGGGCGCCATCATCATCCACGTGTTGGTCGCAGTCTGGCTGTTCGCGGCGCTGGCCGTAGTGTGCGACGACTACTTTGTGTCCTCGCTGGAGGTCATCTGCGATGGTGGGTTTGAGTTGGGGAGTTTTTTCCCTGCTGCCTGCAGCAGCAGCTCCTGCACCGGCTACTGTCACCCTCTCCCCACTCCATCCCCCTACTGTCACCCTCTCCCCACTCCATCCCCCTACTGTCACCCTCTCCCCACTCCATCCCCCTACTGTCACCCTCTCCCCACTCCATCCCCCTACTGTCACCCTCTCCCCACTCCATCCCCCTACTGTCACCCTCTCCCCACTCCATCCCCCTACTGTCACCCTCTCCCCACTCCATCCCCCTACTGTCACCCTCTCCCCACTCCATCCCCCTACTGTCACCCTCTCCCCACTCAATCCCCCTACTGTCACCCTCTCCCCACTCCATCCCCCTACTGTCACCCTCTCCCCACTCAATCCCCCTACTGTCACTCTCTCCCCAATCCTCTGCGCCCATCCACCTACAGCTCACAAAGCGAACTCCCCACAGTTTTGGACCTGAAGTCAGACGTGGCTGGCGCCACCTTCATGGCGGCGGGCAGCTCGGCGCCGGAGCTGTTCACCTCCATCATCGGCGTGTTCTTCGCAAAGAGCGACGTCGGCATCAGTACAATCGTTGGCAGCGCCGTGTTCAACATTCTGTTTATCGTTAGCCTGTGCGGAGTATTCGCTACCCAGGCGATCTACCTGTCCTGGTGGCCGATCTTCCGCGACTGCGGCTACTACTGCCTGAGCGTGGTGGCGCTGATTGTGGTCATACAGAATGGCTTTGTGGATTGGTGAGCGCTGTTTGAGACACTGGATTGGTGGGGATTATCAGATGCTATTAGACACTGGATTAGTGGGGATTATCAGATGCTGTTAGACACTGGATTAGTGGGGATTATCAGATGCTGTTAGACACTGGATTAGTGGGGATTATCAGATGCTGTTAGACACTGGATTAGTGGGGATTATCAGATGCTGTTAGACATGGGATTAGTGGGGATTATCAGATGCCGTTAGACACTGGATTAGTGGGGATTATCAGATGCTGCTAGACACTGGATTAGTGGGGATTATCAGATGCTGTTAGACACTGGATTAGTGGGAGATTATCAGATGCTATTAGACACTGGATTAGTGGGGGATTATCAGATGCTATTAGACACTGGATTAGTGGGGATTATCAGATGTTGTTAGACACTGGATTAGTGGGGATTATCAGATGCTATTAGACACTGGATAAGTGGGGATTATAAGATGCCGTTAGACACTGGATTAGTGGGGATTATCAGATGCCGTTAGACACTGGATTAGTGGGGGTTATCAGATGCTGTTAGACACTGGATTAGTGTGGATTATCAGATGCTGTTAGACATGGGATTAGTGGGGATTATCAGATGCTGTTAGACATGGGATTAGTGGGGGATTATCAGATGCCGTTAGACACCGGATTAGTGGGGATTATCAGATGTTGTTAGACACTGGATTAGTGGGGATTATCAGATGCTGTTAGACACTGGATTAGTAGGGATTTAGGGATTATCAGATGTTGTTAGACACTGGATTAGTGGGGATTATCAGATGCTGTTAGACACTGGATTAGTGGGGGATTATCAGATGCCGTTAGACACTTGATTAGTGGGGATTATCAGATGTTGTTAAACACTGGATTAGTGGGGGATTATCAGATGCTATTAGACACTGGATTAGTGGGGGATTATCAGATGCTATTAGACACTGGATTAGTGGGGATTATCAGATGCCGTTAGACACTGGATTAGTAGGGATTATCAGATGTTGTTAGACACTGGATTAGTGGGGATTATCAGATGCTGCTAGACACTGGATTAGTGGAGATTATCAGATGCCGTTAGACACTGGATTAGTGGGGATTATCAGATGCTATTAGACACTGGATTAGTGGGGGATTATCAGATGCTATTAGACACTGGATTAGTGGGGATTATCAGATGCCGTTAGACACTGGATTAGTGGGGATTATCAGATGTTGTTAGACACTGGATTAGTGGGGATTATCAGATGTTGTTAGACAATAGATTAGTGGGGATTATCAGATGCCGTTAGACACTGGATTAGTGGGGATTATCAGATGTTGTTAGACACTGGATTAGTGGGGATTATCAGATGCTATTAGACACTGGATTAGTGGGGATTATCAGATGCTATTAGACACTGGATTAGTGGGGGATTATCAGATGCTTTATTAGACACTGGATTAGTGGGAGATTATCAGATGCTGTTAGACACTGGATTAGTGGGGACTATCAGATGCTATATTAGACACTGGATTAGTGGGGATTATCAGATGCCATTAGACACTGGATTAGTGGGGATTATCAGATGCCGTTAGACACTGGATTAGTGGGAGATTATCAGATGCTGTTAGACACTGGATTAGTGGGGACTATCAGATGCTATATTAGACACTGGATTAGTGGGGATTATCAGATGCTATATTAGACACTGGATTAGTGGGGACTATCAGATGCTATATTAGACACTGGATTAGTGGGGACTATCAGATGCTATATTAGACACTGGATTAGTGCGGACTATCAGATGCTATATTAGACACTGGATTAGTGGGGATTATCTGATGCCATTAGACACTGGATTAGTGGGGATTATCAGATGCCGTTAGACACTGGATTAGTGGGAGATTATCAGATGCTGTTAGACACTGGATTAGTGGGGACTATCAGATGCTATATTAGACACTGGATTAGTGGGGATTATCAGATGCCATTAGACACTGGATTAGTGGGGATTATCAGATGCCGTTAGACACTGGATTAGAAAGGATTATCAGATGCTATTAGACACTGGATTAGTAGGGATAATCAGATGCCGTTAGACACTGGATTAGAAAGGATTATCAGATGCTATTAGACACTGGATTAGTGGGGATTATCAGATGCCGTTAGACACTGGATTAGAAAGGATTATCAGATGCTATTAGACACTGGATTAGTAGGGATAATCAGATACCGTTAGACACTGGATTAGAAAGGATTATCAGATGCTATTAGACATTGGATAAGTGGACATGTGCAAGTGGGGATACAACCTGAATCAGCATATCAGCTACTTTCTCAACATAACAGGTACGAGTCCGTGATCTTCGTTGTGATGTACGCTCTGTACATCGTGATCATGTACTACAACGAGGCCATCGACAGGAATATTTCCAACCGCTATCCGAGCCTGGGCACTGGCGCCTCAGCCGCAGCCGCCGCCGGAGGTGCGAGGCGCCTGGACGAGTCCAACATGGACGACGAGCGGGTGGCCATCGTGCCCTCCTCCGGTGAGGGCGGCGGCACCACCACTTATTCGCAGCTGTCTCTGGGCGCCGATAAGGGTGAGCATCGAGCACCAGAAGTACGTAGGTTTTTCAGCTCCTTGCGCGGCCACATTCACTTTAGGCTCGCGCACGAAATGTTGGCCGGGGAGAGGGGTTGATTCACAGTCATGAAGGCCAAGCCCCCAAGGCACTGAGAGTGTACATACCTGCTGTACACCCCCTGTGTGAGCGTGAGGGCAGCGTAAGAAATTTCTAACAATCGTACAATCTGTAGATGCAACAGCCTTTTCCATAAGTTGTAGTTGTCCAATCCGACTCCGATTTTCAGAAGGCGGCGGCGAGGGCAACGTAGAAGAGTTTGAGTCTCCGTTGACCATGCCGCAGGGACTTGTCAAGCGCATCTACTGGGTGGTTATGCTGCCATGGACCTGCGTGTTCCTGTTCACTATTCCCGACTGTCGTAGGCCCGGCCGCTGGCGCAAGTTCTTCTTCATCACCTTTATTAACAGCGTCCTGTGGATTGCCGGGATGAGTTACTTGCTGGTGTGGATGGTCTGCGCAGTGGGTAAGTTGGTTATTCAGATAGTTAGTTAGTTAGTTAGTTAGTTAGTTAGTTAGTTAGTTAGTTAGTTAGTTAGTTAGTTAGTTAGTTAGTTAGTTAGTTAGTTAGTTAGTTAGTTAGTTAGTTAGTTAGTTAGTTAGTTAGTTAGTTAGTTAGTTAGTTAGTTAGTTATTAGTTAGTTAGTTAGTTAGTTAGTTAGTTAGTTAGTTAGTTAGTTAGTTAGTTAGTTAGTTAGTTAGTTAGTTAGTTAGTTAGTTAGTTAGTTAGTTAGTTAGTTAGTTAGTTAGTTAGTTAGTTAGTTAGTTAGTTAGTTAGTTAGTTAGTTAGTTAGTTAGTTAGTTAGTTAGTTAGTTAGTTAGTTAGTTAGTTAGTTAGTTAGTTAGTTAGTTAGTTAGTTAGTTAGTTAGTTAGTTAGTTAGTTAGTTAGTTAGTTAGTTAGTCAGTTAGTTAGTTAGTTAGTTAGTTAGTTAGTTAGTTAATTAGTTAGTTAGTCAGTTAGTTAGTTAGTTAGTTAGTTAGTTAGTTAGTTAATTAGTTAGTTAGTCAGTTAGTTAGTTAGTTAGTTAGTTAGTTAGTTAATTAGTTTGTTTGTTTGTTTGTTTGTTTGTTAAACTAAACTCGCGAACCATCCCCAGGTGACACCCTCGGCATCCCGGACACGGTGATGGGGCTGACCATTCTAGCCGCTGGCACATCCGTACCGGACGCCATGGCCAGCGTCTTTGTTGCGAGGGACGGTGAGCGCATGGTGACGGGGGAGCTGAATATATTGTACGAATTAGAGAGTGGCAACAAGTTCGTCGTAGATACGCATCTGCATACGTATTTGCATACGTATCCATGTGCGTTGCGTGCTCAGTGGAAGGCCCAACTACTCACGAGTAGTAGAACTTTAAAATTTGAAGTTTTCGCTTGCTTGTCAGTCTCTGATGGCGTTGAGAATTAACCTTGGATAAAATTACATCATTGCTCGAGAGAAATAATGCCAGCTCCCGTAGGAAATCGGACAATTTTTAAGTGTGGCGTTAAGTTGACGTTATTTATTTGTACGTAATCTTGAGCAGCAATGTCAAGAATTGTTTCAAAAGATTGCATAAGCTACGTGATATTTTCCGAGCTGTCTAAAAAGGTCATTTCACTTAAATGGCGAACCCCGAAATTCTTAAACTGTAAGGCTTCGGCGACATGGCCGTGTCCAACAGCATCGGCAGCAACGTGTTCGACATCCTGGTCGGCCTGGGCGTGCCCTGGTTCATCGACACGATCATCCGGGAGCCTGGCAGCACCGTTGTGGTGAACTCGAACGGCCTAACCTACTCCACCATCATGCTGCTGTCTACCGTTGTTTTCTTGTTCGTCGCCGTCTATCTGAACAAGATGCGGCTAGACAGGAAGCTGGGCGCCGCCTGCCTCGTTGTCTACATCGTCTTCATCACCTTCTCCATCCTGTACGAGACGAACGTGTTCGGCGAGATGAACCCGCCGCCGTGTCCCAGGCAGCGCCTCTGAACCGGAATTACTGCCGCTAGTAGTATGCATGGGATGCACACTTTTGAGAGACCGGCTTGCAGTGAGTAGCGGGATGCACTCCAAGGTGTCCGGCCAACACAATAAGCTGCGTAATTCTGCACTAAGTTTTGTATTGTAATTCCACTGGCTCTAAAAAAGCAAAGTGGTCCTTGAGTAGATTTCACTTGGAACGGAAACCTATAGAAGAAGCTCTTCAATTTTCCAATTTTCCTGATTATCTCCCTTATTATGCTATTCGACTGACACTTCTAAACAATGTAATGTTTACATGAGGGGAAATGTAATGCCCCCCCCCCAAGTTTCTGCATAAGTAGTGTGTATAGTCCATTAATTTTAGCCTTCTGTTGTTGTTAGCAGTCTTGCTCACTTGAGCACTGAACAGTAAGTATATGTAGAAATTACAGTGTAGAAACTGATTTTCCCAAATATATATTTTCTTTTATCTTCAGGACGAAGAAAGAGTTCTTTAAAAAGTGTGACGACCTCGAGTTCTTAGTCTCCCTTGATCAGGAATGTTCAATGCAAATAAAGCGACAGAAGTTCATAGACGACCATGGATTACAAAATGTGAGGATTTGTCAAATATAAAAAGCGTTGCCTTTGGCTGCCCAACAGCCGGCAGTGCTGACTCCCAATTCAGATCAATATATTTTCCGGGGCGCGTACGGCCCGCTCTCTCCCTCGCTGCTCCAGCAATGCAAGCAAGTTTGTTAACTGTTCCGCCGAAAAGTAAATGGCATACAAAACTAACAAAAATGGCGACTGTGGGGTTTTGAACACAAAATGCCGAACAATTGAATAAGGGAAGAGTGAGGATTGGTGGGATAAATGCGAGGTTACAGAATGGAGAATATTTGCTACAACCGCGAGTTGCCGACGGCACAAAGTCGGAGGCAGTCGGGGAGATGAGAAAGCATTCTCCAAAGCCGAGAGCTTGCAGACGTGTTTTAGGCCTCGGAGGCGTTTCTCTCAGTCTGAGCTAACGATGTTGACGTGTTTGATGGTTCCGGTCTGCAGTGGTGGCGGCTCTGCCTGCTCAATTGAGTCAAAAAATCGCCCTCTTTAAGGTAGTCCTGCTGCACAATGTCTGCCACGTAGCAGCGAGCTTTCGGATCTCTGATGAGCAGCTGGTTGAGCACCGGGTGCACATTGGCAATGTTGGGCATTCGGCAGGCCGGGCAGGTGGCGAATATCCAGTTGGACTGGTTGGAACCGCGGAACTTCGCCCACAGGTGCTCCCGGTCGCTTAATAGCATCTCGCACATGAAGAACCCCAGCAGCCAGCTGTCGATTCTGCATTGAGCAGTGTGGGGAGGCAGGGTAGCTCAAGGGTAACAAGTTGGGCTCTCAGGCTCAAGCTCACGCCGATGGGGGCTAGCGCTCAAACAGTGTGTACATGCCTGATGATGGAAGCTGCACACACGGTGCACTATTTTGGATTCAATAAGTTTGGGCATAAATTTTTTGTCTACCAGCAGGTTGCGGTCAGAACTAACTGACTATTAGATGAGGGGTAAGTGAGCAGCATCTCAATTAGATTCTGCATCGGATGAGGGGGTAATTGAGCAGCATCTCAATTAGATTCTGCATCGGATGAGGGAGGCGGTGAGCAGCATCTCAATTAGATTCTGCATCGGATGAGGGGGTAAGTGAGCAGCATCTCAATTAGATTCTGCATCGGATGAGGGAGGCGGTGAGCAGCATCTCAATTAGATTCTGCATCGGATGAGGGAGGCGGTGAGCAGCATCTCAATTAGATTCTGCATCGGATGAGGGGTAATTGAGCAGCATCTCAATTAGATTCTGCATCAGATGAGGGAGATGGTGAGCAGCATCTCAATTAGATTCTGCATCGGATGAGGGAGGTGGTGAGCAGCATCTCAATTAGATTCTGCATCGGATGAGGGAGGCGGTGAGCAGCATCTCAATTAGATTCTGCATTGGATCAGGAAGGTGGTGAGCAGCATCTCAATTAGATTCTGCATCGGATGAGGGAGGCGGTGAGCAGCATCTCAATTAGATTCTGCATTGGATCAGGAAGGTGGTGTGCAGCATCTCTTACAAATTCTGTTTCAGTTAGAAAGGAGTAAAAAGGCCCACTAAAACCGCATCTTAAAATGACTCACTTATAATCGTTGACAAAGTTCCCCATCTGTCTGGTCTCGGGTGGATAGTACTGCATCTGAGTCACACCTCGCATTGGGCTTGTACTCTGCCATTGTGGCGGGCGCTTTCACGGCCAAGCCGAAGAAGTCAATGAGGGCCGGAGTGCCATTATGCATAATTAGAACATTGTCGCACTTGATGTCGCGGTGACAAA
>NIVC01003982.1:25000-66502 GCA_002269645.1 Macrostomum lignano | reverse complement strand
GCGCTAAATAGACGTGTTGTGGCGCTAAATACGCTGTCTCGTGAAGCTAGACTGTGTTTTAACGCTAAATAACTGTGTGGCCTTTAAAAGACATTTATAAAGGCCTAACAAACGCCTGGAGCTCTATAGATGAAGCATTGAGGCTTTGAGGCACAAAAACTTACTGTCTGCACCCTCAGCCACACAGAATGCAGTCCAGCACAACCAGCTGCTATCTGAGGCTCGAAGCCAACTCAGTGCCTCTCGGCCGACTCGAATTCCGCCTATTCGCTACGAAAGTCCCCCTGACTTGCCGGAACTTTGCCAGCCTCTGCGTTGGACACGAGAACGGCTGTTCGGGCTACAGGGGCAGCCGGTCCACCGGTGCATACCCGGCTTTGCTATACAAGCTGGCGACTTCCAGTCTGGCAACGGCACTGGCGGCTGGTCTATCTATGGCAGGTATTTCCCCGATGAGGATCTCACTGGCAGGCACGATAGGAGAGGCCTTTTGAGCATGGCCAACTCCGGTGAGCATTGTGGGATGAGATTGGAGACACAAGAGTGAGAAGAGAGGGAGAGACAGGGGAGTCACAGGGATGAAAAGAGATGAGGACACCGGTGTGAGATGAGATTGGAGACGGGGTTGAAAAGAGAGGAGACAGGTGAGGTGAGATGCGAGACATAGGGGTGGGATGAGATGGGAGACACAGGGTGAGATAAGATGGGAGACACGGGGGTAAGAAAATATAGGAGACACGGGGCAAGATAAGAGACACAGGGAAGAGATGAGATGAGAGACACAGGGAAGAGATGAGATGAGAGACGCAGGGAAGAGATAAGATGAGACGCAGGGAAGAGATAGATGGGAGACAGGGTGAAGATGAGATAAGAGACACAGGGAAGAGATGAGATGGGAGACAGTGGGAAGATATGAGATAGAGACACAGGGAAGAGATTAGATAGAAGACACAGGGAAGATGAGATAAGACACACAGGGAAGAGATTAGATGGAGACGCAGGGAAGAAATGAGATGAGAGACACAGGGAAGAGATGAGATAAGAGACACAGGGAAGAGGATAGGAGACACAGGGAAGAGATGAGATGGGAGACACAGGGAAGAGATGAGATAAGAGACACAGAGAAAAGATGAGATGAGAGACACAAGGAAGTGATGAGATAAGAGACACAAGGAAGAGATGAGATGGGAGACACAGAAGCGAGATAGGAGACACAGGGGTGAGAAGAGACGTGAAGCACTGAAACGAAAGCGATCGATCTGCCCCAACTTTCAGGCCCCGACACGAACAGCTCCCAGTTTTTGATCACGCTGGCCCCCTGTCCGTGGATGGACGGTCGTCACGTGGTATTTGGCGAGCTAACATCCGGTTGGGACGTGCTGCAACGAGCCGAAGACCTGGGCACCCCGTCGGGAAGACCCACAAAACTGCTGGTTATTGCAGATTGCGGAGTGTCGTCATAGCAACGGGAAGACCCGTACAGAAGTTTCCCAATCTTTCCTACTTGTACTGTCGCTACTGTGAAAACAATTAATATAAGCCTATACCGATATGTATCGAAAAATGATTAGTAAGAAAATTAAATAAACAATCCATGCAAAACTACTAACAAGTAGATTGTGTAGAAAGTTAATAAAAGATTCTGATTAATAACTAAAAAACGATTTTCTTGTCTTATATTTTTGTTACACTGAAACATATTAAACCAGCATATAAACAATCGTAACAGGATTGTAGCACAAAATTGAGATACAATAACATTATAACAAGCAAAAAATGAACGACTAATGTAGTTGAACCATTGTATTATTGGAACCAGGCAGTGGAATCTGGGTCGTTCATATATCGTCGAAAATCTCGCTCAAAATTAGCTTTGCAACCGGAGCCTGCAGGCTCGGCGGCAGAACTATTGTTGCTTTGCGGAATCTGCTTTTTCTGCTTTTCGGAGCGGCCATGCCCAGACCGAGTCGGTCCCGCTTGACAACGGTTGCTATGGGCTGAGAACGGCCCTGGCCATGTCGACCCAGTCCGCTGCCGGGTGTCCAGCCCTGTTTAAGCATCATCCGATAAGCTGGACCAGAGGCTACGCACAATTTTCTGTCAGCTGCTGAACCGGAGGCTGGAGCGGCTGCCTCATCAGGCATCAGAGCCAGCTGATGAGCAATCGATGCTTGATGAGTTCGAATTGGATCCGAAAAGTTCGATTTACAAATCTGGCAATACACAGTTTCCGTTTGGCTGGCAATGTCGGTTTCATCTGTCGAGTCGCGGGCGGAGTCGCCGCTACTACAATGAGGTCGTCATCGTCATCTGTGTCGCTTTCAAGTTCGTTAGCGTCCAGATCGATCCAAACTAGGGAATCTGCTGTTCTCCTAGCAGCTTCCTCACCATCATCAGCATTATTGGCAAGGTCATTGTCGCTTTCACTGTCACTAATAACAATGCAATCGTCTGAACCTTCGGCACTGCAGTTGCTGCTGTTAAATCAATAATTTCTGCCTTCGGACGCACCGTGACAATTCTTTGCTGCGGCTCAAGTGTCGAAGGATCTACTTCGTCAGCTGAATCGGAATCAATTAAGCTGACAAATCCATGGCTGTTGCGTAAAGTCGATCGGCTTCGACTAGAGCGAGTCGATTTTGAAATCGAATTCAGAAATTGTTTTTTAGTGTAAATTATTGTGAACAATCTTTCTGACAGACGCTTCGATACATTTATTTGCAAATCGATTTGACATCCATTAAGTGTCTCTTTAGATAGAACCAGTCAGGTTAGAGAGGAGATTAAAGAGGAGTGGAGGGTAGAAGGAAGAGGATCTCTCCTCATTTTGACACTCTGAATACTTCATTCATCCTTATCCTATCAAACCAATAGCTCCAATGGTCTTTCAAGTCTCATTCGAGTGGTATTACTAGATAGGCCTATGGGAAATAGATATTAGAAATATATATTACCATACCTGTATTCTTTAAAAACATCTCTGTATTTATAACTTCCAATAATCCAATAGCCATAACTATAGCTATAGTGGAACTATAAAAATTGATAACTGACAACTAATAAAATTAGAAGTATAAGCATATCCATTAGTCTGTTTCATTATATACAAGCTACCAGAAATATCCAGCATAAGTCTAGAGAAATATTAGCTTTTGCATAAATGCCTGGCATAAAACAACTACACATGATTTTCTGGAGTGCCATTACAAGTCCCATGTAACTTAATTGTATTTGATAAAACATAGAATAAATTAAATTCTATAATTTAGAATTTGTGCTGCAATAATGCAACAACTTTTGGTTTTTAATGTTTTGATATGTCTTGTACTTATAAATTGTAACAGGGGTATTTTTTCTATTTAATGAAATTTCATAATGCCATCAAGCTATTATATTGCTTTTGTTCTCCTCTTGTATCTTGATATACTTTATTATACTTACTAGTAGCATATTATATAAATTCGGTAGCAAAAATGTACTTTTGGCCTAAGTGGTCTTATGGCACTTGTACTTTATCTTATCCTATGTATTATGGCTTAAAACTATGTTTTATTCTCTCACTTCATTACTGGAGAGATCAGAGGGTTACATCTAACAGTGGTAGATTTATTGCCCTAGGTCTAGAGGTCTTATCCTTGGGTGGATATTCTGCCTTCTAAGGTGATATTATAGATTCTAAATCTAAAAGTCTTGTTCTCTAAGAATGGAGAAAATTCTCTAGTATTTTGCCATAGTTATGGCTATGGCTATGGGATCCTATGGCAAATATGGTAAAATAGGTGCCTACAACAACTACAGATATGCCTACAGTAGATAGCTGCTCTTACAGCTACAACTATGGAAATATGGTAGTTGCTATCATATTTTGTAGATTCCTATAGCCATAGTTATTAATTTAAAAAAATATTAGAAACAGGTTAAGTAAAAAAGATACTTTGGTAAACTATAAATTATATATAGACTTAGAAACTTAACTTATAGCTCGTACCTAATAAAGTACAATAAAATATTAGCAAACACTAACTTTTAATAATGTGAAAAAGTTTAGCAGTAATACTTTCAGTAGTGATTAAGTATTGTTCCTCTTTGTAAAAATATGAAATATAATCTTACAAAGGCAATCAAGTGTTTTCTTTGTTTTCTATCTTAATTTGCAATTGTTTAACTACTAGGTTATCTTTCTGGTTCAAAATATTTTGTTTCCTAGACTTTGTGAAAATTATGGCTATGGCTACTATGGGAATATAGTAATATTGGAGTCTCTTTGGCTATGGAATATGGAGAATTGGAATAAGCCATAGTTTTGCTTATAGCTATAGATAGCTATGGTACATGGACCCTCCTTATAGTGGAACACTAAAATTCTCCCAACCTTGGGGCTATTCCTATGTCACTATCTACTACTCAAAATAAGTAGGCTAACATGAGAGCAAATACTTAGCCTTAAAGCTGATTATCAGTTTTGTTTCCAATGTTGAATAATTTGGAGACCACTTAAATATTGCTCAGACTAAATCAGAACAGAAAAGACATACTTTATTTGGCTTTGTCTTATAGCTGGTTTCTATTTATAACAAATTTTTTTCATATTTTTTAAAACAAAATATCATATACAAGATAACTGTCCATGCTACCTCCCATAGTCCATTATACTTAGAATAGCCTAACCTACGCTTGGTATAAGTCTGGCAGTGGCACAGGCATAAATGATAAAATGAAATAATTAATTGATATTAATTAGTACCATTAAATAATGGTACTAGTGTAGCTTCATTTGCAACATTATTTTTCTTTTGAATTTAGCTAAACTAATTGCCTAATAGGCAGTGCTTATTCCCACGGTATTGTAGGAATAATTTCTGTCTTATTCCAATGGTACTGTGGGAATAATTTTCTGCTTATCCACATGGCACACTGACGAGATAGCTGCCCCATCTTCTACATATGCCGTGGAAATAATTTAGTTTAGTACTTACGGTTTAAGTGCAGTATAACAATATAACTTTGCTTGACAATTTGTTTAATTGAAGTAAAGATTAAATAACTTTTTTATGCAAAAAACGCTGGTTGTGGTGTTGATCCAGATCAACAGCATCTTAGTATCCTCAATTCAAATTCCCTTTTAAAAAGCTATAAACTATTCATATACAGCATATATATGTAGAAGATATGGCAGCTATCTTGTCAGTGTGCCATGCGTAAAAGCAGAAAATTATTCCCACGGTACCATTGGAAAAGGACAGAAATTATTTGGAAAATTAGGAGTTTGATCATTCAATACTTCATTTGGTGGCACTATCCAACTGAATTTTTGGTCGCAGTAATAAAATATGCTTATAAATATAAGAATACTTATTGCCTTAGAAAAAATAGATTAAGTAATGTGCAAGCGCTTAATGCTACTAATAGTAATAATAATAGTTTTTGTAAATAAATTTTGTCAATAATAATTTTGAGTTTAATCACTCAAGAATAGTATTCACATATTATTTGTTTTAATCTTCTAACGTTTAATAATAATATTCATGTAAAATTTGTATGTATTTTTAAACTGAAAACTAATTTTAGCCCTATTTGTTTTAATACTGCATATATCAAAATTAATATTGATCAAGTCTTAAAATAGTATAAATAGACGGGATCTGGCCAGAGAGCCACCAACTGGCTGATTGCCTGTTCCTAAATTAGTCTCAAGTCTCGCTACTTGTTGAGCCTTAAACTGTTACTTAGAAATCTTTTCAAGACAGTAAATTTTTTGATTCAAAGAGTGAAGTGGAAGTTAATCATATCACAGATACTACTGATACTCAGAATACCAAGGAGATTGAAGTGAAACAAAGTAGATCTCGGGAATACATATACAGTATTGAGAAGGCCGTGACCCTCTAATCTCGGGAATGCCTAAAGGACTGGACTAGACAATCAGATACTTAATTAACTACAAAAGGGTTACAAGGAAGATCATTCTGAGAAATACATTCCAGGCCAATAGTAGACCACTCGGCATATACTAAGAATGCTACCAATACATATACTAAGAACGCTACCAATAAAAGTAGATACTTAGACTAATCCTTAGACATATACCTAGACTTATCCTTAGACTTATACTAAGACTGATACTTAAAGACTTATACTCAGACCTATTCTAAGAAACATTTCTCAGATTATTCTAATATTGATAAAAATTTATTAATTGAATAATCTTGGTGGCAACTACCAACCTAAGAAGAACACTTGAGAGATTAGTAAATTAGCCCTGTGATAGCTTTTGGTGACAGTGTGAAATTATTATTAGAGACAGAAGTAACCCCTACAACAGTAAAAATGTTTTTTGCTATTCTTCCCACTCAGTAACTATCAGGCTGCAGGCCACCATCCCTTTGGGCCATAGATAACTCATAGGGTAGACTTCTTTGCCACATTAGCATTAATGATAGATCCAAATATTCAATTGAAATCCAAAAGGTCTCACTATTTTAGAAATCCAAGTATTTTGGATTCAGAAATTCTATTTTCTGAATTTCTGAATGTGCTTTTACATGATCTAGAGGCTTTTCATATTCCCGATTCCATTTTTAGAACTGGTTCAATACTTTTCATTTTGCCAATTCCATTTTCAGAATCGGTTCCAGAACCTTACTTTGGTTCTAGAATTTGGTTTGACAAAATTTCTCAATTCGTTTACATATTTCTATGGAAACAATGAAAAATATTTAAAGTCAATTTAACTTCAAATATAACTTTAAAGGTAAAAAAATAAGTAACTTGGAAAAATTTTTTTAATGTTTAAAGTAATTTTTGACTAAAAATAAAATTTACTTGATGCTTTTCATATTCTTAGCGAATCTGGTTCTGGAATTGGATTTTATTCCAATTCTGGAGTAGACTTTGTAAAAAAGGCTACTAGTTATCTAGAGTGTGGTAATAATAATAGGTTATTATATTCCTTTGAACTATTGACTTGTAGTTACCAAAATTATATATAGTACAAAAAAAGAATCTTACTACAATACTTTTGTCATGATAATAAAATCTTAACAGCAGTCAGTAGGCCCTAGTTTTAAATTTAAGGAAAGTCAGAAAAATGAAAGCAAAGGCGAACATTTGCATTTTATCTTTGATAATACGAAATTACGAAATTACAATTTATTAATCAATCTTCACGCGACATGTTTCGCCGAACAATTGGCATCTTCAGGCAAGGCAATAATATATTTTCAGAGAGATGGTAAATTATTTAAAGTCTAATAGGCCAAAAAGATTGTAAGTATGGGTAACTGAGTTAGATGGCCCTAGATAAGAGGCAAGCGCATGGGGTCAGAACACCCTTAAGTAGATGGACTTCACTGCTGAGATTGGTAACAAAACTTTAAACTTTCTCAATGTCTCTACTCTTGAGGTGTTGTACATTAAACAGCTAAAGCCCACCATGAACATCCAACTTGGTGGTAGAGGGGCGAGTGTCTATCTAAGGGTGTTCTGAACCCATGTGCTTGCCTCTTATTTAGAATGTTTCTTTATGAACTATGAGTATATACAGTTTTATTTAAATTTTATATGGCTAACAAATAGCATACAGGCACAAAAGAGTGGTAAAGTATAAATACCCTGGGCTAGATTTCCTATGAATTAATTTCTCACATATATTTGCTCTTAGAGTTTTAAAAGGCACCAACAATTCATTCCATTGTTGTACCACTAACTGATTAGGCTTCTGTCATAGTATTAGCTTTTATATATTGTGATTTCTAGCATTTGTTAATCATATGCAATAGCATAGGCTGTCATCAGCCTAAAATGATTGTGTAAGAGCAATAAAAGTAAGTATAAATTGAAATTTTTAATTTCAGATCAAATTCATTAAAAAACATGCCTAAGAAATTTCAAATTAAGAAAAAATCGAGGTTCATTGACCAAGAAGGCAAATCACGCATATTCGACTGAGTTCTACTGCTGCTCAGGAATTGTCTAGGTAGGTAATATGTTTTTTGGTTAAAATTGCTTATTAATATCATCCTTATGATGGCAAAGGAAGCTATGAAACTTCTAAAAGGTACAGTTGGCATGCGTCCGGCTTTCAGGCATGTCAATCAGCATAGTGTCACTGTTAGTGACACTACTATGACTGAGTTGGTCCCAAATATCGAAAGTATTGATCTCTTCTCTACTGACCATGCATTGGATCCATCAGATCCCAGCACTGCCAGCAGATATGATATCCTTCAAGAAAAAGAGGAAGAAGCCTGGTCCAGCTTAGCAAGCCAACTTGAGACTAGATTGGCCTCTTATTACTCTCGTCTTTCTCCTGCATGTTGCGCATGCAGGGAAGTAGGAGAAACTTTTCGCTGCAAAGCCTGCCATTTGCTCAACATATGCAAAACATGCCTTACTTCTGCTCACTCACATAATCCATCGCATGTCGTCTACAAATGGACCGTTTTTTTATTGATTAGAGGCAGGGGGGTTGTGTGCACCCTGGCGCACTTTAGGCGACAGGCACACAACCGGCGAGAGGCATTACTGCCCATTCCGCCAACTCCCCTGAGCAGGCATACAAGCGCGGATAGGTTACGCAGGCACACACTCACACAGGAGTGTACAACGGCCCTAACTTTATCAATTGTTAGGCATGTACACTTCACTGCGCCTTGGGGGGTTGGCTCTCAAGGCTGTTAATTGCACAAGCAAGCCAAGCCGAAATTCCAATTCAGCCCCAAATTAATGTGGCTGCACTTGGAATCGAGCCTGGGCCGCTGGCACACCAGAGCAGCTGCGCTACCGCTGGGCTACGGCCCCCCTACAAACAAATGGACTGTGAGTTCAAAAACAGTTATCATTGTTCTATGCCATAGACATGTGTTAATGAAAATTTCTATTAGCGTGCTGAATCAGCACTGCTGATAATGGGGCATTACTGCACGCTGTCTATGGCCAAAGAACAATGAAATATTCACACGCTGACTGAGTGCAGGAAGGACCGTAGACATAAGTGCGTGCATCCCTGATCCTTCAGTGACTCAGCTACCCCTTGAGACCCCACGCTTGTGTCTAGGTCCTTGCCGCACTCAGTCAGCATGTAATATTAATGCATTGTCTCAAACTTTTGTTTCGATTTTAAGACGCCAAGTTTGTTTATTTATTTACCTACTTACCTAGCCTCTTATTAACGAATCTCTAAACGTCTCCATGTATATCTGTAAAATATGATGGTAAAGTTTTTTAACATAAAAGTGATGTTATGTGTCCTTTCAGGGCTCATTCTACAAGACAGTTAAAACTGTGGTTCATATTACCAGACGCAGTGTTTGTAGCTGCGAGACTGTCACTTCCAGGTCCATTACAGCACTAAATAGAGAAGGTGTATTAAGTTTTAATCTACCATGTACTATTTGTATTCACTGTATTTGTCAAATTTTATCTGCTATTCTTAAATTACTTCAAGCATTCTCAAGAGAATGTTTTGATAATTAGGCCCTGTCTTATGTCTTAAATGTCTGCATAGTGAAACCAAATTAATAGAATTCAATATAATATATTGAAACAATTAAATATGGTAGTCTTTGTGGATCTGCTGCCATCTGTTCTTTGAAGAATATTTCAATAGAAAAAGATGTTGGGTGTCTTATTGATATGAAATTGTAATGTAAAGTTACTTAAAGTATATTCTCGCTTTCAAACCAGGAGACAAGATTTCACTTTCTGTCAAGGAGTGTGCCTGTACTGATATTTTTGCCAACCTCTTATTGCATGGATTCTGGCCGACGCAACCTTTCACTAATGTTACTAGAATCGTTGCTATCCATTTTAACCTGCTTCTGACACTGGACAGCATTTCATCACGTTATTCCGTGTCACTGTCATCACTATGTGAAGCCTGGAGTAACAGCCAGAATTCTCTATGGCTACGTCCACCAATTCAGGTAGGCAGCACAGTAAAAAATTTAAGCAAGAACAATTTCTTATTATATCTAATAATTATAGGCTTCCCAAATCATAGTATAATTTTTTTCTTAAACAATTAATCAGATAAGTTAGCTAACAACCTGCTCTCAGTAGGTATATAGGTACAATAAATTGTAGTTTTATGTGTGCCTGGCTTTTTTATTAATTATTTTTTACTTTTTTTGCCAGTTGTAGTTTGAAATACTTTCGAAAACTTTGAAAGACTATTCTTAATCAGAAAATGTGATCTAACAATCGTCTATTTTAGGTCAACATATTCCATGCGTTAAACACATCCAGCAGCTTTCAAGCATTTTGACGGCTTTTGATATATATTTGCTGGGGCCCTAAAGCAACATGCCTGTCGTGCTTCATCGTAAAGGTTTTATTATTTTATCTTACTCGTCAATTATATTTTCTGCATACTTATATTTTTATAATGAAAAATATAATAATTAATATATTTATATATATGTTTTATAATTATATTTAAACCAGTTACAAAACATACTGTTAAGGGTTGTGCCCTGCCCTTTCTATACAGGAGACACAAACGAACAGCAGCGGCTTAGGCAACGACGCTAATTGTGCCGCTATATCTACTGAAGTCGAAGATGTCCTATGCTGCTTCTCTGTCAGTAGAAATCCAACCATTCCTGTTTTTTAGATGCTGGATGCCTGCTTCGGTTTTAGACACCGAAGGCTTGCTAGAAAAGCTGTGCTTCCACCATCCACTGGCTATTTTGTCAATGTGGACTTTCAAATGTCAGAAGTCCCTAGCAAGTCCTATTGTCCCAATTGGACTGCTGGATGTTGTGGAAAAGACCTTACGACTGCATCTGACGAAAGTAAGCTTGACATTTTCGGCTTATTCTGTAGATCCTGCCGGCACTCTGCTGTTTCTTATCTTTCCGACCTCGTGACAAAAGGAGAAAGGTAGGATTGCAACACATACTTCTATAAAGACATGTCCATCTACTTTTATTTCTCCTTTCATTCTGGAAAATCTTTTTCTTACTAGAAAAGGTTCTTTTTAAATAATTTCATGTAAATTCTGTATATACTACTAATATAAAGTGCGCATTGGTTTTTCATTGTTTCTCAGGCTTGCCTACTCTAAAGCCATGGTTTCTAAGCTTCTGGATGATCATCCAGAAGACCAGAAGCTTGTTGTCTCTTATGACATCGGTTGCAAGCTTGCTGGTCACTTCAGTGATGCCAAAGTCAGCTTTGCCATTCTAGCTTTTCACTCATATGGCCACAAAGAGGCCTGCCAAACTAAGTTTGGCATTTGACACCAATCCGGAGTAGGCTTGACTGATGGCAAAAGCTGTGAATGGCTTTGGTCTATGTCACGGCGCTTTGGGCCACAGTTGAAGGAAATGACTCATGTCAACAGGCGCGAATTCCTTAACTATTGGGTGAGCTCCGTCAATCTAAACGTCATTAATACTATTAGTGAGTTGTCCGAAATTCTATGAAGTATAAGCATATACTTTGCAGCATTTTCCTAAACTATATTGTAATCTCTTTATAGGGACAAAGTTTTTAATTACTAAGGCTTTTCTTACCAGTTAGCCTCTTTCAGCTGCCTGCCTTCATTTAATGCATGAATTTGTTCGCGTATGTTCATTTTCATCATTTTTTTCATCATAACTTTTTAACTTCTTCCTAAATTTGTTTATAGGTGTCTGGCTTTTTCAACAAACCAAGGTAGAGGAGCAAAGCCTGAAGCGTTTTCAATTGAAGTTCAATCATTCTGCCAAAAGAATGGACTAGATGATATGTTGCATGTTTGCAATGGCCTAGTAGGGCTGTTCTACATTAAGAAAACTGAGTTACTACGTCAGCTATTGTAAACATTGGAGGGAATGGTGAGCAATGATTATGGATAAGCTACTTTAATTAAAAAGGCATTATTTAATATTTAATATATTATTTTTTAATATTTAATATTTAATATTTAATTGCGTCGTAAATGTTTAAATGCATTTGTTTTTGTTTTTGTCCCGTATCCAAAGAAAAATGTAAGCTGAAGCACTAAATATGTCCACACGCTGGATAATAATGGCTAGTGTAGGCATCTACTTTATTTACTTTACTTTCACCAGGTGATATTGAATCCTTTGTTGGCAATTGTCGCGTTTGGGAGCAGGAGCTGCTGCATTCCGCTGATAATGACACTTGTGGACTAACGAGGAGAATGCCTAAAGAAGCTGTTCTCAGTAAGCTGCAGCAGCTAGCATGTGAACGTGCGTTTCTAATTCGACAAGCAGCTACTGCAGCTGGCCAAAAGCTCAACAAAGTGCTAAACAGGTCTCTTAACAAACTTACTGCGAAGGGCGAGAAGCTAGTCAAAGAGCACAATGCAAATTGCTATCCTACTGGAATGATCAGATTGACCAACATTTGGAACACCTGCACTGACGCTACTTCTGCAGTGCCTGATCACGCACTGAAGCGACAAGTGGTCAAGCTATTAAAGCTTTATCAACGAATCAACGAAGAGGCTAGCCTGGTGGAGAAGAGCAGAGGAGAGTAGGGAAGAACGGGGAAGAGGGCGGAAGAGCGGAGGAGAGTGGGGAAGAGCGGAGGAGAGTGGAGAAGAGCGGAGGAGAGTGGAGAAGAGCGGAGGAGAGTGGGGAAGAGCGGGGAAGAGGGGGGAAGAGTGGAGGAGAGTGGGGAAGAGCGAAGGAGAGGGGAAGAGCAGGGAAGAGGGGGGAGAGCGGAGGAGAGTGGAGAAGAGCGGAGTAGAGTGGGGAAGATCAGAGGAGAGTGGGGAAGAGCAGGGAAGAGCTGCAGAGAGCGGAGAAGAGCTGCAGAGAACAAAGAAGAGAGGATAAGCAGAGGAGAGCAGAAAGAGGGGGAGAGTGGGGAGCGATATAGAGTAGAGAGAGGGAGAGGGTGAGTGGGGGATGGGGGTAGAGTGAGTGGGAGGGAGAGGTGGATGGGGAGAGGTGGTGGCAAGGGGGTAGAGTAGGGGAGAGCGGGAGGCGGGGGAAAAGAGGGAGCAGTGTAGAGTAGGGAGAGGGGAAGGAAGGGGAGAGGGGGAAGAGGGGAGAGGGGGAAGAGGGGGAGAGGAGGAAGAGGGGAGAGGGGGAAAGGGGGACTAGTGGAGAGCAGGGGTAGAGTGGGGAGCAAGGGGAGAGGGGTAGAGTAGGGAGAGGGGCAGAGGGGTAGTAGGAGAGAGGGGGACTGGGAGAAAGGGGAGAGTGGGAGTGAGCAGGGATATAGTAGGGGAAAAGGGGAGAGCAAGGGGAGAGCAGGGGAAAGCTGAAAGAGAGGGTGAGTAGGGGAGCAGTGAAGAGTAGCAAGAGGGGGGAAGAGGGGAGAGAGGGTCTGGAAGAGAATGGAGGAGAGTAAGGGGATAGCAGGGGAGAGTGGGAAGAGGGTAGAGCTATCACGAGATCTCGACAAGACAAGATTCGAGACAAGATCTCGACATTTTTTCTCGTCTCGAGAAATCTCGAATTTTGTCAAGAAATTCGAGACAAGATTCAAGAATTTTTCTGATACCTTTTTTCAAAAGCCTTTAAGTGATAAGATATAAAAAGGGAGCAAATTTTCATATAAATACAACTGTTTGTTGTAACACGCTTGATAGGGAAATTTTCAAATGGTAAAATCTAGCCAATGTCAAGCAGTTATTTAAAAAACGTTGTTATATACAAATTTGCATTGCATATGCGCTCTTTTAGTTATCATTTCAGTTCTGCAGCAAGGTGTATCATAGCAGACTTGAAGACAATCTACACAGGTCTTTTGACGAATTAGTAATAGACATAGTAGGGCCAAGGGCCTATATGCTACAACATACATGCGCAACAGTCGGCCGAGTCGGCCGATCCGGCCGACCGATTTGGCGGCCAATCAAGGAAGTTGCAAAAATGCCCACCCAAAAAATAACCTGAAGAGTAGTACTAAGTAGCTGACGAGGCATTTTAGGTTAATAAAACAGTCATAGTTACTCCTGCCGTTTACCCAAAGTTGCGTTAATTTTGCTTTCGGGTTTTTTTATATGTAAGTCGCATTTTTGGCCAAAAACTACGTCGCATTTTTGTTAAAACTAAGTCGCACGGCTGACCGAATTTTGGAGGTTGCACATGTATGTGCTACAAGCATAAATTCTTATAAATAAATAGCAAAGAATTTAAACTAGAATTAAGAAAGTATTCTGGAAAATCTAAAAAATATATTTTAGAATTGTATCTTATCAAGAAATTTAAGACAAGATAAGGCAAGATAAGAGCAAGACAAGATGCAATTCTGAAATATATTTTTTAGATTTACTTTGTCTTGTCTCATCTTGAAATTCTCGACTTATAAGCCTTTCTCGTCTCGAATCTCGTCTCGAATAAAATCTCTAATTTTGACAGCTCTAGAAGAGGGAGAGGGTAGGAGAGTAGTGAAGAGTAGGTTTAAGGGGGAGGAGAAAGGCAGACTGGATAATAGAAGAAAGAGTAAGGGAACAGTGTAGAATAAGGATGGGGAAGAGGGGGAATTAGAGCCTAGGGGAGAGAGGGAGAATAGGTGAGTAGGGTAGAGTAGAGGGAGAGATGAAAACTGAGGGAGAGGGAAGAATGGATAAGCAATGTAGAGAAAGAAAAGGGAGAAGTGAGGGAAGGGGGGACTAGGGGAGAGAAGAGAATGGGCAAGCAATATAGTGTAGGGAGAGAAGAGAGAAAAAGAGACTTGGAGAGAGGGGGAAGAATGGGGAAGCAAGGGTAGAATAGGGGAGAGATAGAGAGCATTGGAGAGCAAAGGAAAGTGAATGAGATAAAGTGTGGAAAAGAGGGCAGGAGAAAGTAGACAAGAGTGGTCAGAGCAAAGGAAAGGTAGAAAAGCCAGGGAGAATAGGCCCCTAAAGAAAGAGAGGATAATAAAGGAGAGGGAGTATAGTATAGGGGTAAGGAGATATAGGGGAGAGGAATATAGGGGTAAGAAGAAAAGTGGGGAGAATTAATTCTTTAAATTTATTTTTTTAACTGCATATAATATAATTAATTATAGTGGCAATCCTACACTTCCATTCAGTAAATTATTTTGACATTGAATTTTGAACAGGCGTGGTAAATAACAATGTAACCAAACAAAACTAAAACAGTGGAACATGGTAGCAGTCTGTTAGAGCGCATAGTCACTTAGAGTGTCTGCAGGTCATTAAGGTGTCTACAATGGATAGTAATGTCCAATCCAGTACAGGATAGCCCCAAATGGACATTGGGGATACAGACGACGCCAGAGAAATTCCTCAATGTGTGCATCGAAGAGAGCGTCGCTCGTGCCATGCATGTTGCGGATCTTGCGCTTCGCGTGGGCCCATGTGCCCTCCACGGTGTTGGTGTGGACATGTCTCCATGGCAATGAAGACTGGAAGATATGAGAAATTGAAGCTCAATAAAACAAGCAGCTCACAAGCAACAGCTCCCTTAAACTGACACCCCTTTAAACTCTGTTTGCTCAAACTTTTGGCCATAGACACATTGCCAATCGATGTCATTTGACTCGGTGGTACGAATTCAAATGTGAAAATAATTTACCGAACGGAAGTGTAGGATTGCCATTATAGTCATATAGAAAGCTTAGCTCTGACTTGCTAACCTAGATTTATATAATTTAAAGTTGCTATATAAGACAAGGAGAGAAAGGCAAATAAAGATACAAAAAATTCATAGTAGGCTAAATTACTTGAAGTATAAAAAACTGAAATAGTATGGCAGGACTATTACTTCCATCTAGGCCAATGATAGAGATAGGCCTATAGGATAGGGCCTGTATATATACTAATGTAGGCCTTGTAGGCCAAATTAAAGTAATTTGCCATGTATTTTAAGCTATTAACTATCTACCTAATTGTGACCTTACTAAACCACAGAATTCACATTGGCTATATATTAGTTCATATAATCATATGTGAATTATATTAGAATATAATTCACATACCACATGCTACAGCATGGCATGTGCTAAGCAGTTCCAAAATACCATAAGCTAGGGGCCTACCTACCATAAGCGAGTGGTCAGATATAATAATATATCAGTGCTTTACAAGGCCTACACGTTCGGTATAGCCTTAGAAGCATTCGTTTTGCATGGTTTTCGCTATGGTCTGGCGAACCTGAATTCGCGAAACTTATTATTACTTAATTTTTTTATTAATAAGGAATTTATTTTTCTGTCTTAAATTTTTCATAAAGTATTAAAGCTTAAAAGAAAATAAAGTTTTGTTTTATAAGATGACGCAAAATTTGTTTTAAAACATTTGCCTCGGAACATATGCCTCGGTTCAGTTGATATCAACATCTGGGCCTCTTTTACCACTTATCTCATCTTGGAACTCGGATTAGGCTATACACACGTGTATACATAAAATATCACGCGGAAATTGCAGCTCAGAAAACGTACCTGAATTCTGCAGCCGCACCACCACCTACTCGACCAGATTAGAAACGAATATCTTGAGTTGCAATGTCGTCGCGGCCGTGCAACTTCTCTTAGAACTTCAGCAAATTTTAGTTACTATTACAAAAATAAAAATAAAAATTCTAAATATACTGAGAATTTATTGAATTGCATGTACATGCGTTTTCCCCGACGCTGAGGGTCGAGAAGATCCAAGGCAATTGTGGTTAAGAATTAAGAGGATTCGATCCTCAACCCTTACCGATTTCTTGTCTTATCTTAACTCATTGCATGGTTCTGTACGTGCGGCGGTGCATGGATTCGGCGATGTCTTGCGATGTTTGTCTTTGGCTTACCGATTTCCCGGGATCCTCTATGGAGCTCCCTCGTCGATCTCTCTGCAATCACTCCCGCTAAAGCTCCTCTAAATATAATTGTTCGAAATCACTGAAGCAGCAAGATTTTAGCAAAGTTGCTATAAAATGCATTTTTCAAGTCCGGGTGAAAAATATTAGAGAGTTGTTGAGCAGATCTATGACGTCACGTACCCGACCAAGCGTAATCCGTAGCCACATCACTGCATGCAAATGTACGGTACGTACATGTGTATAGATGTACGTCAGCCATTTTGTAACTTCTCGCTATACATACATGTATGTACATGTACGACATGTATAGTAGAAGTTTATATAGAGAAACTTCTCGCTAGTTTTTTTGTCCCTTGATCGCCATGCAATTCCCGTACACTCCTAAATATGCATGTGTGACGTAATCAGGTTTTTAAAAGCTCGTACATGTAAGTAACATATGTAACTTGCGATTGATATAAATTTTTGTTTTAATTTTAAGTACGGCCATTTCAGTAGGTCAGTTTTTGGAAGCCATCATGCACTATAATTCTGTCCACAGGAAGCGCCCATGGAGCTGCGGTCAAATTTGACAGCAAATGGTCACGCCATCATGCAGCAATACCAGAGTCTCACGACCCTGGAGATGAGTGTTAATTGTACTCCTATGAATGCGCGCGCCTGCGTACGTAACGGTGTTGGTTTAGGAGTCAGTGCAAATGAAGGTAGAATTGCCTATATAGCCGCTGGTTCAGGTATACAGCAATTATAGCCGTCCTTGACATATATACATATGTATTATAGTCATTATATTTTCTTTATTAATTGCTTTTGGCGAAGTGTTGAACCAACCCTCCCAACAATCCCATGTAAAGCAAACTGCCTCTACTATTCAAAACCCACACTCATGGCCTGCATATGAGTCCTAAATGCATATACTACATTCATAATTAATGCACTAATCACTTATAATTGTCTGGATCTCCGTCCGTGCCTGCTGCTACAATAAACTAGCAATATTAATTAGCAACGATCTCTATACTGCCTGAAGCTTGACTATAACGTACTCGGCTCCCCAAGCTTTTTCCCGCGACGCAGGCCCACACATTGTAGCCTGTCAAAATCCACAACACATCCATCAGTGCTAATATATATAATTGCCAATTAACTGATCCGGTATGAAATATTTTATCCCAAATATATTAGCTAGACCCCGTAATGGAGCAATAATGAATTAGGAAAAAAGTTACATGTAAATTCTCTCAATCTCTACCTCCCCATCCCTCCTACCCCTATACAAACAATTTATAATACCCAACTGGCTAGATAAGAGTTGTTCCATTACTTTTGTTTTAATCGAGACGTGTAGTCAATGGCGTGTTGAACACAAAGTAAGTGGGTAGGTACCTATAACAAATGAGTGCTGTGTTTCTATCGCAATAGACTATAAAGTCACTTCATAAAGTTCATTTTAGTTATACTTCGTAATTTTGTGTTTAGGAATGAGCTTTGATATTCTATTTATGATTAAATATTACTTGTTGTCATTGTTCCTGAAGATAGTTGAGGTGCAATAATTACTCCTAATTAAATTATGTCTGACAACTCAGTGAAATACGAGTGCTTAAAAAACTAGACAAAAATATCATGCTTTCCTGACACTAACTCCAGCGCCTCTACTTGACACTAACTTCAGCGTCTCCACCTGACACTAACTCCAGCGCCTCTACCTGACACTAACTTCAGCGTCTCCACCTGACACTAACTCCAGCGCCTCTACCTGACACTAACTTCAGCGTCTCCACCTGACACAAACTTCAGCGCCTCTACCTGACACTAACTTCAGCGTCTCTACCTGACACTAACTTCAGCGTCTCTACCTGACACTAACTTCAGCGTCTCTACCTGACACTAACTTCAGCGTCTCTACCTGACACTAACTTCAGCGCCTCTACCTGACACTAACTTCAGCGTCTCTACCTGACACTAACTTCAGCGTCTCTACCTGACACTAACTTCAGCGTCTCTACCTGACACTAACTTCAGCGTCTCTACCTGACACTAACTTCAGCGCCTCTACCTGACACTAACTTCAGCGTCTCCACCTGACACTAACTCCAGCGCCTCTACCTGACACTAACTTCAGCGTCTCCACCTGACACAAACTTCAGCGCCTCTACCTGACACTAACTTCAGCGTCTCTACCTGACACTAACTTCAGCGTCTCTACCTGACACTAACTTCAGCGTCTCTACCTGACACTAACTTCAGCGTCTCTACCTGACACTAACTTCAGCGCCTCTACCTGACACTAACTTCAGCGTCTCTACCTGACACTAACTTCAGCGTCTCTACCTGACACTAACTTCAGCGTCTCTACCTGACACTAACTTCAGCGTCTCTACCTGACACTAACTTCAGCGCCTCTACCTGACACTAACTTCAGCGTCTCTACCTGACACTAACTTCAGCGTCTCTACCTGACACTAACTTCAGCGTCTCTACCTGACACTAACTTCAGCGTCTCTACCTGACACTAACTCCAGCGTCTCTACCTGACACTAACTTCAGCGTCTCTACCTGACACTAACTTCAGCGTCTCTACCTGACACTAACTTCAGCGTCTCTACCTGACACTAACTTCAGCGTCTCTACCTGACACTAACTTCAGCGTCTCTACCTGACACTAACTTCAGCGTCTCTACCTGACACTAACTTCAGCGTCTCTACCTGACACTAACTTCAGCGTCTCTACCTGACACAAACTTCAGCGTCTCTACCTGACACAAACTTCAGCGTCTCCACCTGACACAAACTTCAGCGCCTCTACCTGACACAAACTTCAGCGTCTCCACCTGACACTAACTTCAGCGCCTTTACCTGACACTAACTTCAGCGCCTTTACCTGACACTAACTTCAGCGCCTCTACCTGACACTAACTTCAGCGCCTTTACCTGACACTAACTTCAGCGCCTTTACCTGACACTAACTTCAGCGTCTCTACCTGACACTAACTTCAGCGTCTCTACCTGACACTAACTTCAGCGTCTCTACCTGACACTAACTTCAGCGTCTCTACCTGACACTAACTTCAGCGTCTCTACCTGACACTAACTTCAGCGTCTCTACCTGACACTAACTTCAGCGTCTCTACCTGACACTAACTTCAGCGTCTCTACCTGACACAAACTTCAGCGTCTCTACCTGACACAAACTTCAGCGTCTCCACCTGACACAAACTTCAGCGCCTCTACCTGACACAAACTTCAGCGTCTCCACCTGACACTAACTTCAGCGCCTTTACCTGACACTAACTTCAGCGCCTTTACCTGACACTAACTTCAGCGCCTCTACCTGACACTAACTTCAGCGCCTCTACCTGACACTAACTTCAGCGCCTCTATCTGACACTAACTTCAGCGCCTTTACCTGACACTAACTTCAGCACCTCTACCTGACACTAACTTCAGCGCCTCTATCTGACACTAACTTCAGCGCCTCCTCCTTTCCTGACACTAAGCAACGCCTTGATACTAAAAACTCAAGCATTCCAACAAGTTTCATAACATTCTGACATTCTGGCAACGTATGAAACAATTTGAAATAAACAAGTTGCACGTATCTCAGCAATTGCAGAAATTACAATGAAAGTTTTAATAATTTACGAGTATATTTATATATATTACTTAACAGCAGTTTAATTATATTTGTCTGGAGTGACAAATTACTTTAGTGGAAAATCTACCCGCATTGTAACTTGTAACAATACGTGATACCCAACCAACTAAATATTTTAGTGCACACAGTTGCATCACAGAAATGACGGTAATTAGAGTGTACTTTAAAATGAAAAGAAACTTCTATCAATATTAATTCGAAAATAGAGAAATAAAGTTCGTAAAGTTTTTACAGAAAAAATTGTTTCCTTACGAAGAACAATATATTGAGAAAAGTAATTAAAACATGAGTAAAACTGAGTAAAATTAATGCCTTGATAGATGCGATGATAGAATGAAAGATGAAGAACTTCACCTGTGCTGTTTGCCATTCGAATTTCCCTCTGTAGCCTTTGTGGCGCCTCATTCTGTAGCCTTTGTGGCGCCATATTCTGTAGCCTTTGTGGCGCCACATGCATACTGTAGCCTTTGTGGCGCCACATTCTGTAGCCTTTGTGGCGCCACATACTGTAGCCTTTGTGGCGTCACATTCTGTAGCCTTTGTGGCGCCACATACTGTAGCCGTTATGGCGCCACATTCTGTAGCCTTTGTGGCGCCCCATTCTGTAGCCCTTGTGGCGCCACATTCTGTAGTGCAGCCCAATTATCGAAAAGCAGAACATGACATTTAGAAGTACGGTAAATTTCTAAATAAAGGGGTGTGAAAAGATTTCGTTTAAGCAGTTTAAAGGCAAAATTAAAAGTAAAATATTTGCGTTTAAACAATATCTAAGGCAGCTTCTACTTTTTAACGAGAAATTGTCAAAATTTTCGTGTTAATTTTTTTTTAACTAATAGACAAGTTAATTTAAGCTTGGAGACCCCTTTAATCCTGATTGGTGGCCTTCGCTTTGGGCACCTTGGCCCCGTCCAAGGTCAGTCTGTACTTGGTGCCGCGGCTGCTGGGCTGCATCTTGAGGCAGGCACGCTTGCCCGCCAGCTGGAACTCCATCTTAGAGCCGGTGTCGTTGAAGTCGCACTGGTGTATTGAATTCAAAGTTTTTATATGGTGGCAGTTGGGGAGAATATTAGTTATCAATATTTACATATGAGAACCTTAAATTATCGATATCTCACCAATGAGAGTCTCAAATACTACATATAAAAGTCTCAATGATCGATATCATACCTGAGAGTCTCGATTATCGATATCTCACAAATGAGTGTCTCAATTATCGACATCTCATGTATGAGAGTCTCAATTATCGATATCTGAACTAATGAGAGTCTCAATTATCGATATCTCACAAATGAGTGTCTCAATTATCGATATCTCATGTATGAGAGTCTCAATTATCGATATCTGAACTAATGAGAGTCTCAATTATCGATATCTCACAAGTGAGTGTCTCAATTATCGATATCTCACAAGTGAGAGTCTCAATTATCAATATCTCAACTAATGAGAGTCTCAATTATCCATATCTCAACTAATGAGAGTCTCAATTATCGATATCTCAACTAATGAGAGTCTCAATTATCGATATCTCATCCATGAGAGTCCCTATTATCGATATCTCACCTACAAGAGTCTCAATTATCGATATCTCAACTAATGATAGTCTCAATTATCGATATCTCACCTATTAGAGTCTCAATTATCGATATCTCATGTATGAGAGTCTCAATTATCGATATCTCACCTATGAAAGTCTCAATTAACGATATCTCATGTATGATAGTCTCAATTATCGATATCTCACCAATGAGAATCTCAGTTATCTCACCTCGGCATCAATGACGTTATCATTGCACCAGAGATCCAGCGATTCCTTGTCTGAAAGTACAACAGAAAATTTTCTGGCAGCATTAAGTATTAATTATTAATTATTTCTAATTATAGTAATCAGTTTTTTAGCTAGAGCCATCAACTCACCGAGAGCCAAGCTGTAATCCACTCCACTGATTTTCGTATTCCACACCACAGTGGCGTCCGTGGGCAGGTAGGGATGGAACTGGGCATCGTTGGCCGCTCTGAAATGTGGCATTTTCAGACAGCCGGCCTGGGTTAATGGATGAAGCTGAGAAGTGAGTAAGTAACCAACCAGTCAGCCCTACGCGTACGTAATATTGTATTATTAACTATATCTTCTGAGGCACAGGTCTCAGAGCTGCAGCAGCTGTCGCCATGGTAATTCACACACTGTTTCTTTTTTCTTCTCAGGTGCAATGAAATTTCAGCGCAGATCTACCTGTAGACATGCATGGCAACTACTTGGCATCTTTTAGCTATTTTTTTCCTGCCTGGGATTCTGCAGCCGTGGCAAGCAATTATCAACTCTTGTCTGCCCCAGGCAGGTGTAACACAAGTAGGGTCTGTGTGTGGGGGAGTTTGGCAGCAGAGTGCATGGGTGGGCCCCTGGCAGAGTTTGCAACTGTTGGATTATAGCCGCAGGTATTTTGCAGCTTCTCTTCCTCATCAACTCTGAGCCGTGTTTCCATAGTGAAAGTTTTTTCCCCACTCAGCATCTCCCTATTTGCCCAAGTGTTTAGTGTGCGAGAGGCATTGCTGCCCATTCCGCCGACTTCCCTGAGCAGGCACACAAGCGCGCGGATACGTACGCAGTCAAACGCACAGGCGCACACTCACACAGGAGTGTACAGCGGCACTAACTTTATTTATCGTTAGGCATGTATATTAACATTCGCACGAGAGCTGTGGACTCTGTGGCAAGTGAGGACTCTTGTTAGGTAGGCTGAAGTGCTAAGCAATAAATTCACTGTCCACGACTGCTTTCCTGTGCTCGCTGGAGTTCCCACGTCTGTCCATCATAGGCCGGTCGTGCTTTAATTTTAATAAACAAATGCTGGTCCATGCAGCCGTTTATTGATTTCACTTGCCACTGACATAGCTTTCAATTCATTAATTCACTCACTCTCTTGCTCTTGGCGAATCATTCCATAATTTTCTTGATTAGTTTCACCCTCAGTCTCACCCTCAGTCTCACCCTCAGTCTCACCCTCAGTCTCACCCTCAGTCTCACCCTCAGTCTCACCCTCAGTCTCACCCTCAGTCTCACCCTCAGTCTCACCCTCAGTCTCACCCTCAGTCTCACCCTCAGTCTCACCCTCAGTCTCACCCTCAGTCTCACCCTCAGTCTCACCCTCAGTCTCACCCTCAGTCTCACCCTCAGTCTCACCCTCAGTCTCACCCTCAGTCTCACCCTCAGTCTCACCCTCAGTCTCACCCTCAGTCTCACCCTCAGTCTCACCCTCAGTCTCACCCTCAGTCTCACCCTCAGTCTCACCCTCAGTCTCACCCTCAGTCTCACCCTCAGTCTCACCCTCAGTCTCACCCTCAGTCTCACCCTCAGTCTCACCCTCAGCCTCAGTCTCGCCCCCAGTCTCACCTCTTGACTTTCTCCGGTCGGCCTTTCTTCGCGCCGTCACGAAATTTGGACGCGGCGCCTTTGCCGGAAGACAGCAAGATGGACATCTCTAGCGCAAGCTGCTGAATCAGGGATCACGAATTATGTGATTTAAAATTAAGTTTCGAGCCCAAATTAGCTCAATAAATTTTGTCAGAGTTGCTCAACCTCGCTCCTCTCGTCTAACCTTCCATCTGCCTGAGCTGTGGATAAGTTGATAAGGACTGCTTCCCAGCCAACCACCCATCCGTTCTTCCCACCGCTTTGCCAATCAGGTGAGCACTTACCCGTGAAATTTCCCAACCAACCATTTCTGGTTTGTCCTTCCCTCCCCTCTCTCTCTCTCTCTCTCTCTCTCTCTCTCTCTCTCTCTCTCTCTCTCTCTCTCTCTCTCTCTCTCTCTCTCTCTCTGCCGATTGCACTGTTTCCCATATGTGCCAGTTTTATTTTGCCAAGGAGCCTCTCTTCCGCCATGGCACCACGTCATCGCATCCTACGCTCGTAGTTTTTTGGGTTACACCTGAACTGAAAAACAGAGACAGAGACAGAGAGTGATATTTGCTAACTTTGAGCTAGGCTTGGAGATATGGAAGAAGAAATAAGCAAAAAACTTCCTTTAAACGTCTCTATTTTCTCAAGAGTGAGCAGAGCCTGAAAGAGAAGCAAATCCTGCATCCTGTTATACTGCTAGACTTTCCTGGAAAATGCAGTGTAAGAGTATCTGTCCTCACTGGGTAATCGTTAAAAGTGCATTCACTGACTGCAGTAAAGAGAGCAATTGGAGAGCATCGGGAAGACCTTAAAGCACTGCTTGAAGTGACTGCAAACTAAACCAGTTTAAACTGGATTTTTGTCGGATTCGTAATAACTTTAGAAAGAAAAAGAATTTGAGAAAACACCATGTTTATTAAATTACTGTCGAAATTGAAACTTTGATTTTTATTTCTGGATTGCAGTAAAACAAAGGGAAGCACTTTAAAGGTGAAAAAATGTTTTCTTATATAGGTAAACTATAAAGCACTTTTTGTTTTAGTGAATTACAGAATATACGATTCCGGAAATTCTTAGTAACTCTGTCTACCGACAAATGATAGGTATAAGCAAGTTTTTGAGTGTAAAACAAAAAAATAGTGTGAAATAAGGTAAAAAATTTTGCTTGAGAAGTATTAAAAAATCTACAAAGAAGGAGCAAAGCATGCGGCTTGTAATTTGAATCGATTTTTATTCGACACAAGTAAAACCTGATTCTAAGTAATTTCCGTCAGGAATAGACTGTGTCTAATTGCTACAGAAATTGACAACAGATTATATCAAAGACTACCCAAATAATTTGATCTTCATTTTTAGGGCTCTATTAAATACTAACGTCGTATTATTACCTCTAGCAGGGGCTAAAGTCCTAAAGTGCTAAAGTCCCTGGGTGCTAAAGTCCCTGGGTGCTAAAGCCCCTGTTGCTAAAGTCCCTGGGTGCTAAAGCCCCTGTTGCTAAAGTCCCTGGTGCTAAAGTCCCTGGTGCTAAAGTCTTAAAGTGCTAAAGTCCCTGGGTGCTAAAGTCCCTGGTGCTAAAGTCCTAAAGTGCTAAAGTCCCTGGGTGCTAAAGTCCCTGGTGCTAAAGTCCTAAAGTGCTAAAGTCCCTGGGTGCTAAAGTCCCTGGGTGCTAAAGTCCCTGGGTGCTAAAGTCCCTGGGTGTAAAGCCCCTGGTGCTAAAGCCCCTGGTGCTAAAGTCCCTGGGTGTAAAGCCCCTGGTGCTAAAGCCCCTGGTGCTAAAGTCCCTGGTGCTAAAGCCCCTGGTGCTAAAAACTCGCCCTGAATAATATAAAAGTACTTAAAAAGTACCAAGTAAGCAACACTGACCAACTTTGACCAAGTAAGCAACACACACACAGCGACTGTTTTTCAAAAGTTTGCTTCTCAATTGATGGTTACCATAGCAACGACAACAAACGAGCAGCCAGCGGAGACAATGGAAAACCCGAGCGCCGGCTCAGCAGCCGAGTAGACCACTGGCGGGTTGGTGAATGTGGAGTCCACAACGAGTTCAGCGGCTTTGGTGTAGGCGCAACCGGCCAGAGTGGTGCCGCCATTCTTGGCCTGCTGCTGGCACAGGGTGTCATTGTTCACCAGCAGGTAGCGACGGTTCAGCGGCACCGTCTGCGCGGCGGCCTCCAAGCTGAGCAGCGGCGCCACGATGGCCGCGATGATGGCAGCCAGGATGAGCAGCGCGCAGATGGCGATCAGCCAGCCTTTGCAGCAGCGGCCGCGCGAGTCGCCGTCTTCGTAGCTCCAGTAGGGCCGCTTCGGTCCCGACTCCACGCCGCCGCCTCCGCGGCCGCCCGGGTTTTTGCCTCGGCATGAGGGGCAGCAGCTCAGGCAGCACAGCTTGCACCCGCTGCAGCAGCCGCTACGTCCGCCGCCTCCGGGACCGCCGCCGCGACCTCCGCCGTAGCCTAGAAATCGGAGAAATTTTGTGGAACTGTGATGTCTGTGTTGTAGCAACCATCTGACGATTTGAATAAGCATAGGTTAAACCTCCCAGATCCTCAGTTGCTGGGCCAGCCTCCCAGATCCTCAGTTGCTGGGCCAGCCTCCCAGATCCTCAGTTGCTGGGCCAGCCTCCCAGATCCTCAGTTGCTGGGCCAGCCTCCCAGATCCTCAGTTGCTGGGCCAGCCTCCCAGATCCTCAGTTGCTGGGCCAGCCTCCCAGATCCTCAGTTGCTGGGCCAGCCTCCCAGATCCTCAGTTGGTGGGCCAGCCTCCCAGATCCTCAGTTGGTGGGCCAGCCTCCCAGATCCTCAGTTGCTGGGCCAGCCTCCCAGATCCTCAGTTGGTGGGCCAGCCTCCCAGATCCTCAGTTGCTGGGCCAGCCTCCCAGATCCTCAGTTGCTGGGCCAGCCTCCCAGATCCTCAGTTGGTGGGCCAGCCTCCCAGATCCTCAGTTGCTGGGCCAGCCTCCCAGATCCTCAGTTGGTGGGCCAGCCTCCCAGATCCTCAGTTGCTGGGCCAGCCTCCCAGATCCTCAGTTGCTGTGCCAGCCTCCCAGATCCTCAGTTGCTGGGCCAGCCTCCCAGATCCTCAGTTGCTGGGCCAGCCTCCCAGATCCTCAGTTACTGGGCCAGCCTCCCAGATCCTCAGTTGCTGGGCCAGCCTCCCAGATCCTCAGTTGGTGGGCCAGCCTCCCAGATCCTCAGTTGCTGGGCCAGCCTCCCAGATCCTCAGTTGGTGGGCCAGCCTCCCAGATCCTCAGTTGGTGGGCCAGCCTCCCAGATTCTCAGTTGCTGGGCCAGCCTCCCAGATCCTCAGTTGATGGGCCAGCCTCCCAGATTCTCAGTTGCTGGGCCAGCCTCCCAGATCCTCAGTTGCTGGGCCAGCCTCCCAGATCCTCAGTTGATGGGGCCAGCCTCCCAGATCCTCAGTTGCTGGGCCAGCCTCCCAGATCCTCAGTTGCTGGGCCAGCCTCCCAGATCCTCAGTACCTGGGCCAGCCTCCCAAATCCTCAGTACCTGGGCCAGCCTCCCAGATTCTCAGTTGCTGGGCCAGCCTCCCAAATCCTCAGTACCTGGGCCAACCTCCCAGATCCTCAGTTGCTGGGCCAGCCTCCCAGATCCTCAGTTGGTGGGCCAGCCTCCCAGATCAGTCAGTCCCCCTATGATCTGCTCTATTCTACAAACCAAAGTACAGGCTGTACTCTCTAACCCGGGTAGAAGTTGGCACCGTGCAGGTTGGCACCTCCGCCACCCGACGGCTGCACCCAGACCGTCTGCGGCGGTGGCGGTCTCGGCTGCTTCATGGCCGCGCCAGCCACGGTGGCCATGGAGTACTGCGGCTGCGGCTCCACCCTGCCAGAGGCGGCCTGCTGCCACAGCACAACTTTGTTGTTGCTGCCGCTTGGCGATGGTTGAACGAACCGGTAGTTCGGCTGCTGCTGCGGCGCCGACTGGGTGTCCAGCAGAAGAATCTGCGGCTGCGACTGGCGCTTCATCAGCGTTGGCGACGGTTGATCGAACTGCTGCGGATTGGCTCCGTGGGTGTACACTCCCTGGCCCTTGGATAAGGCAACACTGCCCCGGCGAATAGCTCTGATATAGTTGGGATCTGAGGGGTCGAAAATTACTGGCGTTGTCGGTCGGTTCTGATTCTGCTGCACCATGAGACCCGAGCCGGTGTTGAGGCCGTAGTCTGGGTGGTAGGCCAAGTCGAGGCCGCCGCTCTTGTTCAGCGCTTCGCAGGCCACGCAGCGGCCAGTGACTGGGTCGCGGACGTGCTTGAGCTCGCTGCGGAGGTCGGCCAGTGGGGGCAATCGTCATAGACTAGTCATTAGTGTCAGAAGCTAGTAATTGGCTTCAGAAGCTAGTCACGATCGTCATAGACTAGTCATTAGTGTCAGAAGCTAGTAATTGGCTTCAGAAGCTAGTCACGATCGTCATAGACTAGTCATTAGTGTCAGAAGCTAGTAATTGGCTTCAGAAGCTAGTCACGATCGTCATAGACTAGTCAGTTAGTGTCAGAAGCTAGTAATTGGCTTCAGAAGCTAGTCACGATCGTCATAGACTAGTCATTAGTGTCAGAAGCTAGTAATTGGCTTCAGAAGCTAGTCACGATCGTCATAGACTAGTCAGTTAGTGTCAGAAGCTAGTCATTAGTGTTAGGAAGGTAGTAATTTGTGTTGGAAGCTAGTCATTAGTGTCGGAAGGTAGGCATTAGTGTCGGAAGCTAGTCATTAGTGTCGGAAGCTAGTCATTAGTGTCGGAAGCTAGCCATTAGTGTCGGAAGCTAGTCATTAGTGTCAGAAGCTAGTCATTAGTGTCAGAAGGTAGTCGGAGGCTAGTCATTAGTGTCAGAAGCTAGTCATTAGTGTCGGAAGCTAGTCGGAAGCTAGTCATTAGTGTCGGAAGCTAGTCATTAGTGTCGGAAGCTAATCATTAGTGTCAGAAGCTAGTCATTAGTGTCGGAAGCTAGTCATTAGTGTCGGAAGCTAGTCATTAGTGTCAGAAGCTAGTCATTAGTGTCAGAAGCTAGTCATTACTGTCGGAAGCTAGTCATTAGTGTCGGAAGCTAGTCATTAGTGTCGGAAGCTAGTCATTAGTGTCGGAAGCTAGTCATTAGTGTCAGAAGCTAGTCATTAGTGTCGGAAGCTAGTCATTAGTGTCAGAAGCTAGTCATTAGTGTCGGAAGCTAGTCATTAGTGTCAGAAGCTAGTCATTAGTGTCAGAAGCTAGTCATTAGTGTCGGAAGCTAGTCATTAGTGTCGGAAGCTTGTCATTAGTGTCGGAAGCTAGTCATTAGTGTCGGAAGCTAGTCATTAGTGTCAGAAGCTAATCATTAGTGTCAGAAGCTAGTCATTAGTGTCAGAAGCTAGTCATTAGTGTCGGAAGCTAGTCATTAGTGTCGGAAGGTAGGCATTAGTGTTAGGAATGTAGTCATTAGTGTTAGGAAGGTAGTCAGTAGTGTTAGGAAGGTAGTAATTTGTGTCGGAAGCTAGTCATTAGTGTCGGAAGGTAGGCATTAGTGTTAGGAATGTAGTCATTAGTGTTAGGAAGGTAGTCAGTAGTGTTAGGAAGGTAGTAATTTGTGTCGGAAGCTAGTCATTAGTGTCAGAAGCTAGTCATTAGTGTCAGAAGCTAGTCATTAGTGTCAGAAGCTAGTCATTACTGTCGGAAGCTAGTCATTACTGTCGGAAGCTAGTCATTAGTGTCGGAAGCCAGTCATTAGTGTCGGAAGCTAGTCATTAGTGTCAGAAGCTAGTCATTAGTGTTACGAGCGTAGGAAGGTAGTCATTAGTGTTAGGAAGGTAGTCATTAGTGTTAGGAAGGTAGTAATTTGTGTCGGAAGCTAGTCATTATTGTTAAGAAGGTAATCATTAGTGTCGGAAGGTAATCATTAGTGTTAGAAGCTAGTCATTACTGTCAGAAGCTAGTCACCATATTCATAGACTAGTCACGATTGTCATAGACTAGTCACAATCGTCACAGACTAGTCAGTTAGTGTCAGAAGCAAGTCATTGGTGTCAGAAGCTAGTCATTTAGTGTCGGAAGCTAGTCTCTATAGTCATATCCTGTTAATTAGTGTCAGAAGTCAGTTACAATAGTCATTAATGTCAGAAGCTAATCAGGATAGTCATAGACATAATAGACAGACAGAAAGGTTGAGCTACTTTAAATTCAGTCATTAAAGCCATTAACTAGAGTCTATTATTGCTTTTGTGACTAGCTTCTGACACTAATTGACTAATCTATGACTATAGTCACTCTATTAAACGCTTTCAGATTTGTCTCTCATTGACCTTGCCGTAATATATAAATCTAAAGGTTAATGAAAAAGCTAATTTGAACATAAAAATCAGAGAATGATCTGAAGCAAAGATTTACCTCATAACTGCTATATGACTTGCCTGAAGGTCTTCTGTCAGAGGGGCAAGAGATCGATTGCTGTCAGGAAACAGGAGAGGCAGGACTAACTCAGCCGGAGCAAGTTGATGCCAAGCCTTCTGGATCCAAGCAATTCCTTGTTGCTGCTCTCTTTTTTGCTTTCTCTTCTAGAAGAGAGCTCTCCAGCAGCAGAGGCAGTTCAATCTCTGTCGGAGGCTCTCTGTTTGCTCTGGACACAACTTTATGCCGTTAATGTTTGTCCAAGGCAGAAATTTGTTTGCAGTGAGCTGGCGGCCGAGATGAAGATTATATAGCTTTAGTATTTCTGGGAGACAGGTGCCTTGCGCTTGCTTCTGGGCGTAAGGCCTGCAAGTTTGTTTTACTTGCCGTCAATAACAACCAAAATGAAATGCTCCAAGTTCTGATCTGAAGTGAACCAAGTTCTGTTGATGTAACGCGAGAGCAATTCAAGTTTTGTTTTGCTCATGCCCGATAGTTTATTTTTCAGGTTTCTTGGAAACGTCGGACGAGGGCTCAAATTATTAAATAAACTCTTCAAACAAAATTATGTTTAAAAACTTGATTTTCGTCTGAAATAAGCCTTGTAGAACTATTTATATAATGATGACGAAAGCATAGCAAATCAAAATAAAGTCAATTATCCTAATCATACTACTGAGATCTGGAGCGTGAGTAGTAAAATTGTAACCACCGCATAATAAAACAAAGAGAAACGTTGACTAAAACTTGGGACAACCTTAACCGAATTAAAAAATGGAAGCTTAAAAAAACAAATCAAATAGAAGATAGCGGGCCAATCACAGCTCCCAGTGAACTCGAAGATTCTTCTTTCGACCTCTCGGCTTCTCTCCTGGCACGATCATCGAGCGGCACTCCGGAGAGCTGTGCACTGACGCACTGTCACTGCCGGCGCACCCCGGGCCCAGAGTCATGGAGCGCCACTCCTCATAACTTGGCGGTGGAGTAATTCGTCTGTCCTGCAGATCGTCCGTTGTCCAGGATGTTCGCTGTTGTTGATGCTGTTGCTGCTGCTTGAGACATTTGGAGCACGTCTGCTGAGCAGCCACAGGTAGGCTGGCTTGCTGCTGATGGCTAGACGTCTTCGCAACCTCGCAATAACAGTTCCAGTAGCAGTGCCAGACAGACAGGTAGGCGAAAGCAGCCTGAGCAATGGACATGCACAGGCCGAAACAGACCAAGCTGAGATTCACGCAGTCGGACACGGCCACGGGAGCCGGCGGCAGGGAGATGCGCTGGGCTCGCACCACGACAGCCGCTATGCCGATGCTGAACGAGGCGAAGCAGGCGCCCAAACTCGACAGCGACCAGCGCAGGGCGGCACGTCTCGACCGACCACCGTTGCCGCTGCGACCCGCCTGGCAACCGAGTTGACCGGCGAATAGAAATCCTGGGCCAGCCCAGACTCCAACAGCGACGCCTAACGGCGAGGCTGACTGGCCCCAGGCAAGGGCTACGAAGCCTAGAAGGGCGAGGATGACTCCAACAAGACTCTGCAGGGTGCTGAATGCTCGGTGGCGGCTCTGCAGCTCCTCGGGTAGGCGGCTCGGCTGACGGCTCCGACGGAGGGTGGCCGAGGCGGCTACCCGGTCGAACTGGGGATGGGAGGTGTGTGATCGAACATGGATAATGGGATCTGGATAATAGGATTTCGATTTTGAAAATGGGATCTCGATAATTGGATTTAGATAGGAATTAGGATATGGGATCTACATAATAGCGTAATGGGACTTGGATAACGGGATCTAAATAATGGGATCTGGATAATGGGATCTGGATAATTGGATTTGGATGATGGGATCTGGATAATGGGATTTGGATATTTGATCTGGATAATGAGATCTAGATAATGGATTTTGAGTATGGGATTTGGGTTGCAGGATTTGGATAGTGGGATAAAAATCATGAGTTCTAATTGATATTGTCCAAAGAATGCAATCTGAGGTAATGGTGTAGTCAGTTATTAAATAAGGAAAAAGACTCAAATATAATCTTCCGTAATGAACAACTCAAGTCAAGCATTCACGATCGGTTTGCTCTTTTAAAAAAGGTAGTTGCGAAACGACGCGAAAACTCACCACAGCGGCTTGAAATGTGGCAGCGCCGCCGTGTTGAAGAGGCCCAACAACGTTCTGCTGATCCTGATGCAGCTGCGAGTTCATTGCTCCTAGCTGGTGCTGAGTTCTATACTATTATCCAATGTCTGGTGGCTACTGTTTAAGTTACTGTTACCTGCCCCACAGTTTTATTAGCAAAGTGCAAAGCCTTTTTAGTGAATTGAGAGTTTCACTTCATTTCATGACAAGCTCTGGGGTGCATGGGGTGGTGGGGGGGGTAATAAAATTTGATTTAACTTCCTGCGCGCTGATTGGCCGCAGCGTTGACCCAACAACCACTGAACTGGAGAGAGATAATGTACATTCTTCGTCACCCCTATCCCTAACCCCCCAGCCCCAGAAGCCTTGCCAAATTAATGTACACCCCGACGCTCGTTGGTAGACGCGCCCATTCCGCTGACAATACTGTACGCAAGTACGCACTCATAAACACTCACGCAGAGTGCACAGCGGCCCTGACTTTATTATTGTCAGACATGTACACTCTGTTTTCAAAATTTTCAAAAAATTCAATACCTACTTACGCATATTTTTCGATTGACTTGTCATTAAGTAGTATTATATGGACATTTTTCTTAAAAATGCAGAAAATGTCACGATTTTATAATCGCATGTTCCGCTTATTATTTTCAGTGCTACGTTTTTGTTTACATGCCAACCTAATAGGGTTCATCGCCCAGAATGTAAAAAGACACTTCGCAAAGGGCGTTGTCTAATTACTCACACCCAGGCTAAGGTTATTGAAAAAATTTCAGAGGGTAATTAGCGAGCCCTGTCCACTCTCCGCTCCAGACATGTCATAATTCTCCCCCTGCAGAATAACAAGCAGTTCATCATCTCAGCTGTCCCATGTCTAATCAGACTCTTGTCCAAGGTCCTATTCGGCTGCCGACTAAGGAATATCACTATAACCAAGGTAGGAAATATTTTCTGTCCTTGCAGTTGAGTATAAGTAAATATTGAGCCATTGCGTTTGCTTGTGCCGTGCATGTCGGGAATTGTAAAACTCACTTAGTATTCGTATTTCTGCTAAAAATATTCTTGAAGTTTCTTCCACTAGCTAAGCCGTGTAGTTTGTACTTTCTTTTGCTTTCGGGTTTTTTCCTTTTTCGTTTTAGATAACAAACAGAACCAGTAACAACCGCTGTCTATCAGTAACCACCTCTGCCTAACAGTAACATTCTTTGTCTAACATTAAGAGCCTCTGCCTAACAGTAACAACATCTGTCTAAGAGAAACAACATCTGTCTAACAGAAACAACATCTGTCTAACAGTAACAACATCTGTCTAACAGTAACAACCTCTGTCTAACAGAAACAACATCTAACAGTAATAACCTCTATCTAACAGGAACAAAATCTGTATAACAGTAACAACATCTGTCTAACAGTAACAACATCTTTCTAACAGAAACAACATCTAACAGTAATAACCTCTATCTAACAGGAACTACATCTAAGATTAATAACCTCTATCTAACACGAACAACATCTAAGATTAATAACCTCTATCTAACAGGAACAACATCTAAGATTAATAACCTCTATCTAACAGGAACAACATCTAAGATTAATAACCTCTATCTAACAGGAACAGCATCTAAGATTAATAACCTCTATCTAACAGGAACAACATCTAAGATTAATAACCTCTATCTAACAGGAACAACCTCTCTTTACTACGAGCTAGCAAGAGAAGTTTCTTCCCAAGCAAAGAGTTTGCACTTCTATTCGATCTGAATGTTCTACTTAGAGGCGACACCTTATCAGCTTAGAGCAGCCAGGTGATTAATCAGACGATCTCTTCTAGGACTGGAAAATTGAGCATAATAAGCTCGTGCTCCTAGCAGGGCACGCGCCTCTGTGAGCAGCTCGTGTTACTTTTGCGTCACAGTGAAACCAAAAATACCCACTAGCAAGGGTCCCAGAAATCTGCACTGAGAAACACGAGAGTTCTTATTTTACCAGATGGATATGGACTCTAGATGCTTTGTTCGCGTCAATCCGATTTCCTTTTCTACGGAAACTTGCTAGACCAACCGCGGACTTCCTTTGCTGCTCTTTTCCGTTCTCTTCCTGCTTCTAGGAGACTGGGACATTTTCAGACTGTATCTATCTATCTATCTATCTATCTATCTATCTATCTATCTATCTATCTATCTATCTATCTATCTATCTATCTATCTATCTATCTATCTATCTATCTATCTATCTATCTATCTATCTATCTATCTATCTATCTATCTATCTATCTATCTATCTATCTATCTATCTATCTATCTATCTATCTATCTATCTATCTATCTATCTATCTATCTATCTATCTATCTATCTATCTATCTATCTATCTATCTATCTATCTATCTATCTATCTATCTATCTATCTATCTATCTATCTATCTATCTATCTATCTATCTATCTATCTATCTATCTATCTATCTATCTATCTATCTATCTATCTATCTATCTATCTATCTATCTATCTATCTATCTATCTATCTATCTATCTATCTATCTATCTATCTATCTATCTATCTATCTATCTATCTATCTATCTATCTATCTATCTATCTATCTATCTATCTATCTATCTATCTATCTATCTATCTATCTATCTATCTATCTATCTATCTATCTATCTATCTATCTATCTATCTATCTATCTATCTATCTATCTATCTATCTATCTATCTATCTATCTATCTATCTATCTATCTATCTATCTATCTATCTATCTATCTATCTATCTATCTATCTATCTATCTATCTATCTATCTATCTATCTATCTATCTATCTATCTATCTATCTATCTATCTATCTATCTATCTATCTATCTATCTATCTATCTATCTATCTATCTATCTATCTATCTATCTATCTATCTATCTATCTATCTATCTATCTATCTATCTATCTATCTATCTATCTATCTATCTATCTATCTATCTATCTATCTATCTATCTATCTATCTATCTATCTATCTATCTATCTATCTATCTATCTATCTATCTATCTATCTATCTATCTATCTATCTATCTATCTATCTATCTATCTATCTATCTATCTATCTATCTATCTATCTATCTATCTATCTATCTATCTATCTATCTATCTATCTATCTATCTATCTATCTATCTATCTATCTATCTATCTATCTATCTATCTATCTATCTATCTATCTATCTATCTATCTATCTATCTATCTATCTATCTATCTATCTATCTATCTATCTATCTATCTATCTATCTATCTATCTATCTATCTATCTATCTATCTATCTATCTATCTATCTATCTATCTATCTATCTATCTATCTATCTATCTATCTATCTATCTATCTATCTATCTATCTATCTATCTATCTATCTATCTATCTATCTATCTATCTATCTATCTATCTATCTATCTATCTATCTATCTATCTATCTATCTATCTATCTATCTATCTATCTATCTATCTATCTATCTATCTATCTATCTATCTATCTATCTATCTATCTATCTATCTATCTATCTATCTATCTATCTATCTATCTATCTATCTATCTATCTATCTATCTATCTATCTATCTATCTATCTATCTATCTATCTGTCTATCTATCTGTCTATCTGTCTGCTTATTTATTATAAGTAATTAATTTATGGACACCAATAAGCTTATAAGTCTGTATAAAGGTTGCAATGCAAAGCACGTCTCTTCAATTTTACTGTTCAATTGTTTAAATTCAACTGTGTATTTGATTAATGTAGCGTCTTTTACATTTATAGCAGCCATTAGTGTCGGAATAAAGGTTTTACAGCCAGTTTTACAGCATTTCAACAGCATCTACGAGTGCTTTTGTTAGCAGTTTTCACATTACAGTTAGCAATTACATAAAATTTGGTCGAAGTTACCAGCTGCTGACAATGTAGTTTAGGGAACAGAAAAGCAGGACAAATACAACAAACTCGTTTTCATTTTCGATTCAGATACAGCGAGAGTTAATTACCTATTAAAAATAGTTGCTAGGAGGATATACATATACATATGTAACGTACCTGATAGTCTAGACAACCCTTTAATTCGTCTCGCATCTATATAGTTCATTTCTCTCGCTCTAAACCCCTTCAAGAGATGTCTCTGTGAGATTTTTCTAGAGATCTTTCTCCATGAGATTTAATCTTGAGATCTTTCCCACTAATCTCTTCGTAAGATCTCTTAATGAGATCTCCACCCGAGATCTCTCCTTGAGAAGCCTAACAATTATTGTAAGATCTCTGCCTGCGATCTCTTCTGAATATCTGTTTTTAAGATCTCTCGATGAGATCTCTCCTTGAGATCGCTCCATGAGATCTTGTCATGAGATCTCTACTTGAGATCTCTTCTTGAGACCCTTTACTTGAGATCTCTTAATGAGACTTGAGATCTCCAAATGAGATCTTTTCTTGAGCCTCTTTTTGAAATCTCTTCTTGAGATCTCTTCATGAGATTTCACCTTGAGACTTCTACATGAGATCTCTCCCTAAAATTATCAATAACACTTTTCTCACTCTCAGATCTGTGCATAAAATTTCTGACCCGATCAGTAATCTCTGTTGTCAGATCACAGGACAGAGAAAAATAAACACAACTTAATAATCATCGGTATCAAGTAGAGGTAGCGAATGATTACGCAACATTAAATACAAAATAATTCATCCACTACTTTTGCATGTACAAAGCAAACCTGATCCCGTAAACCACTATCGAAAGTTCTCGGTCGCATCAGGAAAATCAATCTGTTTGAAGCGAGAACAAGCGAAAAAAATCGATGAATCCAAGAGAGTCAAAGGGGTCGGCTGACCCCCATGAACCCACCCTAAAAAATCCCGAGTCCAGCTGAAGCTGCAGATCTCAAAGTACATACAGTACTTTAAAGTACGCTGCACTGGGTTTTCTCAGAAATGATCCGCAGCAGGGACCATAAATAAAGTGCAAAGTGCTTTAATTAATCTTCTGCCCAAGCAGTCATTTGGTAACCTCTTGTTGGAGCGGCTCAAGCGGCAGTATCCGGGTTGCTCTCACCCGGCTGTTGCTGCTGCCGGCTTTGCAGCTTCATTCGAACAATTCGAACGCTGGCGGAACTCCTGCCGCTGCACTGGGCGCAGACGTTCGTGCTGCTCAGGTGAGCCGCTTCGCCGACGCCTTCCCCATGGTCGCCAACTCGGGAGCTGCGACAGCAGCCAGTGTCGGGTTCAGCAGCTCCGCCAGCAGCCGCAGGTGCCGAGTTCGCTGGCCGGTCTTGAATCACCGGCATTCGCAGGCTGACGTACAGCTTCGGGCCCGAACCCGAGCCGTCGCCGTTCGATGTGTGAAACTTCAGCTGCGGCTTGCTACTGCACCGCCTTGGGGTTTGGAGATTGGAGGGAGATCGCCCGTCAGATTCTGCACCAATCTGCTCTGGTGTACTTTGGCGATGTCTTCTTGCCCTGATGCATCACTCTTGTCCCTAAATTTTGTCACCCCAGCCCTCTCACCTGATCTTGGCACTCCTATCAATCCCTTCTTGTCACTCCTATCAATCACTTCTTAGCACTCCTATCAATCCCTTCTTGTCACTCCTATCAATCACTTCTTGGCACTCCTATCAATCACTTCTTGTCACTCCTATCAATCACTTCTTGGCACTCCTATCAATCACTTCTTGTCACTCCTATCAATCCCTTCTTGTCACTCCTATCAATCACTTCTTGTCACTCCTATCAATCACTTCTTGGCACGCCTATCAATCACTTCTTGGTACTCCTATCAATCCCTTCTTGTCACTCCTATCAATCAATTCTTGGCACTCCTATCAATCACTTCTTGTCACTCCTATCAATGGCTTCTTGGCACTCCTATTCTTTATCGTCGCTCCTATCAATCCATTCTTGTCACTCCCATTCCTTCTTGTCACTCCCATCTCTTCTAGTCAAATTTCATCCTCCTGTGCTCGATATTTTGACTCAAGCCTACTTCAGGTTACCCTTTATCCCTTTATCCCTTTATCCCTTTACCCTTTACCCTTTACCCTTCCGCACTCCCCAGTATTCGTCCCGGCACCCGCGAAGCCCATCTTTAGGCACTTGAATAAAAAAAATCATAGCATATCACTCTCAAAGCAATAAATTTTGCCAATTTCAGTTTTCCAGTAAGCAGACAAAAAATGATTTGATTAAAAATGCTAATCCTGAAGGAGATCTAATTAAAGCATCGATGAAAAACGTGTTTTGTGTCTGGAACGAGCCTCTTGTTTACGTGCACTTTAATTCCATTCTGTGTTTTGTTTAAACTAGGAGAATAAAAATACACTGAACTCATTTTTGCCTGAACTTTGAAGCTACTGCCATTTTAATGATTTTGAAAGCTGAGCACTAGATGGGCATTATTTTGTGGAGGACTTCAGTTGTAGTTTCAATTTCGTGGCGCCGATTGACATCATTTTGTGGCGCCGATTGACACTGTTTTGTGGCGCAGATTGACACCGTTTTGTCGCGCCGATTGACACCGTTTTGTGGCGCCGATTGACACCAATTTGTGGCGCCGATTGACACCGTTTTGTCGCGCCGATTGACACCGTTTTGTGGCGCCGATTGACACCAATTTGTGGCGCCGATTGACACCGTTTTGTGGCGCCGATTGACACCAATTTGTGGCGCCGATTGATACCATTTTGTGGCGCCGATTGATACCATTTTGTGGCTCCGATTGACACCATTTTGTTGCGCCGATCGACACCGTTTTTAACGCCGATCGACACTGTTTTGTGGCGCTGATTGCCACAATTTTGTGACAGCGATCGACACTTTTTGCGTCCGGATTGACACCGGAATCGGAAATCTTGGATTTTCTAAAATAAGAGAAATTTCCTCAAAAAAGAAGCCGTTACTCACCAGCAGAACAGCTGATAGAACTGATTCTTGAAGATTGTATTAAAAGTGAAATACAAGATGAAGTTGCAGGCTCCGTTGAAGCAGACGAACACGTCGGTGATCTCTCTGATGCCCCGGATCAAGTAGTTCTCCTCGGCGAAACCGTAGTTGAGCACTGTGCTCAGCACGGCATCTGGCAGGATGCTGACAATAAAGACCAGCACCACAGTCATCAGCATGACGGTAATCCGATGTCGGTTCATCAGCCTTCGCCTTGTCTGAGACCGACGCAGCACCCTCCCGATCATGGCGTTGAGAATCACGAGCAGTATTATTGGGACCAGCACTCTAGCTGAGTAGACGCCCCAGGTGTACAAGTCGCTGTAAGGACTGCTGCGCCACAGAGCAGTCTCCGAGATGCGGAAGCTGGTTTGATTAAAATCCTCATTGTAGCATTGGGCCGCTTCGTAGCGCAGCAGGTGCGGCAGGCAGAGCAAAGTCGCCGCCGCGTAAATTGCTGTCACGTGAAATTTTGATCGATTCAGAGTGTAGAAATTCTTGGCTCGGTGGGGCACAGTCACCAGGATGAAGCTGTGATGTGTGGAGTTTAGTTTAAGTCTGGTGAGTGTACTCTCTCTGTTCCTCTCTACCCCAGTTAGTCACCGCTGATTGGCTGCAACTCTGTACTTATTGATGAGTTTACTCTCTCTGTTCTTCTCTACCCCAGTTAGTCACCGCTGATTGGCTGCAACTCTGTACTTATTGATGAGTGTACGCTCTCTGTTCCTCTCTACCCCAGTTAGTCACCGCTGATTGGCTGCAACTCTGTACTTATTGATGAGTGTACTCTCTCTGTTCCTCTCTACCCCAGTTAGTCACCGCTGATTGGCTGCAACTCTGTACTTAGTGATGAGTGTACTCTCTCTGTTCCTATCTACCTAAGTTAGTCACCGCTGATTGGCTGCAACTTTGTACTTATTGATGAGTGTACTCTCTCTGTTCCTCTCTATCCCAGTTAGTCATCGCTGATTGGTTGCAACTCTGTACTTATTTATGAGTGTACTCTCTCTGTTCCTCTCTATCCCAGTTAGTCACCGCTGATTGGCTGCAACTTTGTGCTTATTGATGCATACATGCTCTCTGCACGTCTCTACTTCATTTTGTCGCCACTGGTTAATTAAATCCAAATAGCACTGCATCTGATTTAATTGTGTGACTAAAATTTTTGAGTCTTCTAAAACAATTTTCATTTTTCATTTTTTACGAGTTGTTTGTTTTCTTAGCTGCTCGACTCTTTCCAAACTGCACTTTTTCTCCAAGCAAAGTCGTTAGGTTAAAAACAGTACTTAAATCAACTGAAAAAATGGGTCAAATTTTCTTGGCTAGCCAATCAATGATTTATTGCTTTTCTTTCGTGTAGATAGAGAGCTGAAGTCACGAGTAATTTAAACATTGATTTACGAGTGCTGTGTTCAGGAAAAAGCACTGAGTAAGAAATGGAAATTGTACAGTAAATAGAAATATTCTTTGGATCTTTTTGAAAAAATGTACTTTAGGTACCGGAAGAAAAAGACCAACCAGTTTGGGTGGTTAAAAATGTGAAGAAAGCATGTAGAGGCATGAGAGGAAGAGGAGAGAGACTGAAGTACTTCCCTAAAGCCGCATTTTAAAGGCACAGAAATGCTGCAATTTTTCTGTCTAGGAACAAAGGATGAAGGAGCTGCTTTGTTCCGTTAATATAGTAAGAATGGTTTGTCGGTATCTGTGATCGATTTCAGAAAAAAAATACTAAAATTTCACACCTAAACCTTTTATCTGAATTTATCCGAACGAAAAAACTAAAGTTTTAGCTAAACAAAACAAAACAAAACAAAACTAAACTAAACTGAACTAAACTAAACTAAACTAAAGTGAACTTAACTAAACTAAACTAAACTAAACTAAACTAAACCTAACTAAACTAAACTAAACTTAACTAAACTAAACTAAACTAAACCAAACTAAACCAAAATAAACTAAACTAAACTAAGCTAAACCAAACTAAACCAAACTAAACTAAACTAAACTAAACTAAACTAAACTAAACCAAACTAAACTAAACTTAACTTAACTTAACTAAACTAAACTAAACTAAACCAAACTAAACTAAACTAAACTAAACTAAACTAAACTAAACTAAACCAAACTAAACCAAAATAAACTAAACCAAACTAAACTAAACCAAACTAAACTAAACCAAACTAAACCAAAATAAACTGAACTAAACTAAACTAAACTAAACTAAACTAAACTAAACTAAACTAAACTAAACTAAACTAAACTAAA
>NIVC01003982.1:0-20000 GCA_002269645.1 Macrostomum lignano | reverse complement strand
GCTCCACACACAGACTACTAAACAGCCGAAATGTTAAGGTCAATCAAACATTTGTAGACAAAATTTATGACAATTCTCTCAGTAGCCGTTAATTACATCATACCCCAATTTGCAATAATGCAAAGCGGAAAACCTTTCTCCGACTTTCTTCAATGAGTTCAACAATTATTTTTTGATTAAGTCAGTGAAGTCTGCGTGTACGAGCGTAACTTGCTTTTAATTTCCTGAGCTTTTATGAAAATCTGAAATTCTGAAATTTAATTTAAAATGCAACGCACGGGTTTGTGAAAGAAAATTGGAATAGATTGGGATGAATTCCCTACAGAGGGATGAGCCAAACAGATCAAGAACGGGTCCCGATTTCCTCTGTTTGAAATTAGCAGAAAGATGCTAATTATTGATTATTGCAACGGAAATTGTCCCATTGAACGTGCAGCATGCACTGCCAACTTTTATGCTAACACGTGCACTGACACCTTTCATTCGGTACATCTTGACATATTGACAGCCTCATTGACAACCCTCTCCTGACAGCCTCAGTAACCCTCTCTTGACAGCCTCATTAACCCTCTCCTGACAGACTCATTAACCCTCTCTTGACAGGCTCATTAACCCTCTATTGACAGCCTCATTAAATCTCTATTGACAGCTTCAGTAACCCTTCCCTGACAGCCTCAGTAACCCTCTCCTGACAGCCTCAGTAACCCTCTCCTGACAGCCTCAGTAACCCTCTCCTGACAGCCTCAGTAACCCTCTCCTGACAGCCTCAGTAACCCTCTCCTGACAGCCTCAGTAACCCTCTCCTGACAGCCTCAGTAACCCTCTCCTGACAGCCTCAGTAACCCTCTCCTGACAGCCTCAGTAACCCTCTCCTGACAGCCTCAGTAACCCTCTCCTGACAGCTTCAGTAACCCTCTCCTGACAGCTTCAGTAACCCTTTCCTGACAGCTTCAGTAACCCTCTCCTGACAGCCTCATTGACCCTCTCCTGACACTATCATTGTCCCTCTTCTGACTCTTTCTTTCATTGACCCTCTCCTAGCACTTTCATTAACTCTCTCCTGACACCCAGCAAACACGGAAATACTGAAAAAGACATACACATTCTCATTACACCTGACCTAATGCGCAGATGTGCAACCGACAGCTCAGCCGCAGCTGTTGCGCGGCGCATCTGAAGGCTGCGTACGGCTGTTCAGTCCAAGGACTGGGGGTGGGGGTCGCTAATGCTGGCACCCATTTTACAGCTGGGTGAAGTGAAGCAAGTGTCTTGTCTTGTTCATATCAAGTGTCTTGCTTAAAGAATTTTTCTAATAAAAAAGTTTGCACTTCTAGAAAGTTTTGACAAAATTCTGAAATTTGTAAACACCCAACTTAGAGTTTTCCGGTTCATATAATATTTTTTCTAATTATCTTAATTAACGAGGGCATACGGTGCAGTAACTGACTTAAGGTAGAATGAGTTGGGTAATGAGCCTTGGAGTTTCGGATCGAAATCTGTCATTAAATTCAAAAGTTGCTTTCAAAAATTCATAAAAGAACTCCCCTTTGCACCTCGAGCAGTCCTTTGTCTGTCTGAAGCTGAAGTCTTTTTCGCTGCTACACGGCCAATTAGAATTTTCAGAGTGCCTTCAAAGTGATCTGACTACGTTGTAGTGCAGCCATGCCTGCCTGCTGATGCCCCATTGTCGCGAGTGCTGAGCACTTCTTTCCTTATGAGATAGAATTATTACATTTCTGGGAACTTAAAACGGCACAAAAGGGCTGCTAAAGAATAGAAAAATAATAGATAGATAGATAGATAGATAGATAGATAGATAGATAGATAGATACATAGATAGATAGATAGATAGATAGATAGATAGATACATAGATAGATAGATAGATAGATAGATAGATAGATAGATAGATAGATAGATAGATAGATAGATAGATAGATAGATAGATAGATAGATAGATAGATAGATAGATAGATAGATAGATAGATAGATAGATAGATAGATAGATAGATAGATAGATAGATAGATAGATAGATAGATAGATAGATAGATAGATAGATAGATAGATAGATAGATAGATAGATAGATAGATAGATAGATAGATAGATAGATAGATAGATAGATAGATAGATAGATAGATAGATAGATAGATAGATAGATAGATAGATAGATAGATAGATAGATAGATAGATAGATAGATAGATAGATAGATAGATAGATAGATAGATAGATAGATAGATAGATAGATAGATAGATAGATAGATAGATAGATAGATAGATAGATAGATAGATAGATAGATAGATAGATAGATAGATAGATAGATAGATAGATAGATAGATAGATAGATAGATAGATAGATAGATAGATAGATAGATAGATAGATAGATAGATAGATAGATAGATAGATAGATAGATAGATAGATAGATAGATAGATAGATAGATAGATAGATAGATAGATAGATAGATAGATAGATAGATAGATAGATAGATAGATAGATAGATAGATAGAGAAATAGATAGATAGATAGATAGATAGATAGATAGATAGATAGACAGGTAGATAGATAGATGCGGAAGCAACTTGAGATAGATGATTCGCGAAAATTCCTTACGAAACACTTCCTTGTCTGCATCTCCCAGGGGAAGGAAATCTCATCTAGCAGTCCGTGTCCCAGTCCCCTAGAAGCAGGAAGAGAACGGAAGAGAGCAGCAAAGGCAAATCCAGGGCTGGTCTGTTGAATTTCCGTAGAAAATGAAATTTCCTTTACGCAAACAAAGCAATCAAGTCCGGCTCTGCAGTTCATTTCACTCTGGTAATGTAAGAGCTCTCGTGTTTCTCACTGCAGATTTCTGGTCGCTAATAGGCATTTTCGGTTTCATCGTGACGCAAAAGTAACGCGGAGAGTCTGCTCACTCACCGCTCCAGGGTGATGGCCATGGTGAGCCAGGCGGTCACGCAGTTGGAGGCCTGCATGAGGAAGTGGCTGTAGGGGTACAGCCTCAGGAACAGCAGCGAAGATTCACCTCCCTGACCGGCCAGTCTCTGCTGCAGGATGCTGACAAAGTACAGAAAGTCGTTGGACAGTTTCACTGTGTCGCTGACAGCCAGGCTGATTAGGAACACGTTGGTGGGTGAGTTCACCTTGCAGCTGGCGATCACCGCGATGCTGAGGATGTTGGCGACGATGCCGAAGCTGCAGATCAGCGGGTAGGCGATCAGGGCGGTGGCGAACTGTGCCCACTGGAAGAACAGCCTGTGCTGAAGGCTGTCGCCGCCTTCTGCCTGCGTGCAGTTTTCCATGATTTGATTGGGTGTCTGTCACTCCGATCTCTTTTAAGAGTCTGACACTCCGATTCGTTTGAGAGTCTGTCACTCCGATTTGTTTGAGAGTCTGTCACTCCGATTTGTTTGAGAGTCTGTCACTCCGATTTGTTTGAGAGTCTGTCACTCCGATTTGTTTGAGAGTCTGTCACTCCGATTTGTTTGAGAGTCTGTCACTCCGATTTGTTTGAGAGTCTGTCACTCCGGTTCGTTTAAGATTCTGTCACTCCGATTTGTTTGAGAATCTGTCACTCCGATTTGTTTGAGAGTCTGTCACTCCGATTTGTTTGAGAGTCTGTCACTCCGATTTGTTTGAGAGTCTGTCACTCCGATTTGTTTGAGAGTCTGTCACTCCGATTTGTTTGAGAGTCTGTCACTCCGATTTGTTTGAGAGTCTGTCACTCCGATTTGTTTGAGAGTCTGTCACTCCGATTTGTTTGAGAGTCTGTCACTCCGATTTGTTTGAGAGTCTGTCACTCCGATTTGTTTGAGAGTCTGTCACTCCGATTTGTTTGAGAGTCTGTCACTCCGATTTGTTTGAGAGTCTGTCACTCCGGTTCGTTTGAGAGTCTGTAGAGTCTGTCTGTCTGTCTGTCTGTCTGTCTGTCTGTCTGTCTGTCTGTCTGTCTGTCCTACTGCCGCCTCTCTGAATGAAGAAAGCCCTACCTTCAGTCGCATAAGTACTCAAGCAGAGCAGAGCTGCATTCGCTCCGTTTCTTTTCCTCTCCCGCAAGCCAGGCTCTGGCAGCCAATCGCAGACTGCAGAAATCGCATGAAATTTTTGATGAAGAATTCGTATTGAGCTTGCAAAGAGAATTGCAGCTTGCAAGAAGACACACCGCTCCAGCCCTTCATCTCCCGAAATAAGAAGTTTTGACCACACTATGGAAGTCCGCATAGCAGAGCTGAGTCAGGAACTCACAAATAATCTGGAAATGCCAGCTCTGCCAGTTTCCCATGGGATTTAGAAAGATTAATAGATATAGTTACAGTCCTGTACCCTTGCCGCGTGTACTTATTGCTGCTGGGTCCAAGAGTTCGGGTCTGGGGCGTCTGCCTGCCTTGAATGCAGTTCCTGACGGGCAACCCTTTATCAGTGAGATGCGGCTGGCTCTTGGGCTGGGATTATCCTCCACTTGCTGCGGTGCTGAAACTGTGACCTGTCAATCACACCTGCTTATACCTGCGGGCTGGCCGTTATGCCAACTCTCTGGAATTTTTTGGCGCCATTCTCTGAAATTTTTTTGGCGTTATTGTCTTGAAATTTTTGCGCCTGATTTTGAACTCGCGCCATTTTCTAAACTCTTTTTGACGCTATTTTCCGGATTTTTTGGCGCCTTTCTGTCGATTCGTTTTTTTGACGCCATTCTCTTGATTGTTTTTCGCGCCATTCTTTCAATTGGTTTTGGTGCCATTCTCTCGATTGTTTCTTTGGCGCCACTCTCTTGATTAATTCTAGCGCCATTTTCCAGATTTTTTGGCGCCATTCTCTCGATTAGTTTGGCGCCATTCTCCTGGATTAGTTTTAGTGCTATTCCCTAAATTGTTTTTTTTGGCGTTATTCTCTCCATTAGTTCTGACGCCATTTTCAGAATTCTTTTGAGCGCCATTCCATGAGTTTTTGGAGCAGTTATCCCGATTGTTTTTGGCACTATTTCCAGAGTTTTGGCGCTATTTCCAGAGTTTTGGCGCTATTTCCAGAGTTTTGGCGCTATTTCCAGAGTTTTGGCGCTATTTCCAGAGTTCTGGTGCTACTTTCTGAACTCTTTTGACGACATTCTCCGGATTCTTTTTAATTTTATCGGGATCAGCATAATTTTAGCGCCACCAAATGCAACTATTTTTTATAACTTTTTGTTGAGCTTAGCTCCACACACAGACTACTAAACAGCCGAAATGTTAAGGTCAATCAAACATTTGTAGACAAAATTTATGACAATTCTCTCAGTAGCCGTTAATTACATCATACCCCAATTTGCAATAATGCAAAGCGGAAAACCTTTCTCCGACTTTCTTCAATGAGTTCAACAATTATTTTTTGATTAAGTCAGTGAAGTCTGCGTGTACGAGCGTAACTTGCTTTTAATTTCCTGAGCTTTTATGAAAATCTGAAATTCTGAAATTTAATTTAAAATGCAACGCACGGGTTTGTGAAAGAAAATTGGAATAGATTGGGATGAATTCCCTACAGAGGGATGAGCCAAACAGATCAAGAACGGGTCCCGATTTCCTCTGTTTGAAATTAGCAGAAAGATGCTAATTATTGATTATTGCAACGGAAATTGTCCCATTGAACGTGCAGCATGCACTGCCAACTTTTATGCTAACACGTGCACTGACACCTTTCATTCGGTACATCTTGACATATTGACAGCCTCATTGACAACCCTCTCCTGACAGCCTCAGTAACCCTCTCTTGACAGCCTCATTAACCCTCTCCTGACAGACTCATTAACCCTCTCTTGACAGGCTCATTAACCCTCTATTGACAGCCTCATTAAATCTCTATTGACAGCTTCAGTAACCCTTCCCTGACAGCCTCAGTAACCCTCTCCTGACAGCCTCAGTAACCCTCTCCTGACAGCCTCAGTAACCCTCTCCTGACAGCCTCAGTAACCCTCTCCTGACAGCCTCAGTAACCCTCTCCTGACAGCCTCAGTAACCCTCTCCTGACAGCCTCAGTAACCCTCTCCTGACAGCCTCAGTAACCCTCTCCTGACAGCCTCAGTAACCCTCTCCTGACAGCCTCAGTAACCCTCTCCTGACAGCTTCAGTAACCCTCTCCTGACAGCTTCAGTAACCCTTTCCTGACAGCTTCAGTAACCCTCTCCTGACAGCCTCATTGACCCTCTCCTGACACTATCATTGTCCCTCTTCTGACTCTTTCTTTCATTGACCCTCTCCTAGCACTTTCATTAACTCTCTCCTGACACCCAGCAAACACGGAAATACTGAAAAAGACATACACATTCTCATTACACCTGACCTAATGCGCAGATGTGCAACCGACAGCTCAGCCGCAGCTGTTGCGCGGCGCATCTGAAGGCTGCGTACGGCTGTTCAGTCCAAGGACTGGGGGTGGGGTCGCTAATGCTGGCACCCATTTTACAGCTGGGTGAAGTGAAGCAAGTGTCTTGTCTTGTTCATATCAAGTGTCTTGCTTAAAGAATTTTTCTAATAAAAAAGTTTGCACTTCTAGAAAGTTTTGACAAAATTCTGAAATTTGTAAACACCCAACTTAGAGTTTTCCGGTTCATATAATATTTTTTCTAATTATCTTAATTAACGAGGGCATACGGTGCAGTAACTGACTTAAGGTAGAATGAGTTGGGTAATGAGCCTTGGAGTTTCGGATCGAAATCTGTCATTAAATTCAAAAGTTGCTTTCAAAAATTCATAAAAGAACTCCCCTTTGCACCTCGAGCAGTCCTTTGTCTGTCTGAAGCTGAAGTCTTTTTCGCTGCTACACGGCCAATTAGAATTTTCAGAGTGCCTTCAAAGTGATCTGACTACGTTGTAGTGCAGCCATGCCTGCCTGCTGATGCCCCATTGTCGCGAGTGCTGAGCACTTCTTTCCTTATGAGATAGAATTATTACATTTCTGGGAACTTAAAACGGCACAAAAGGGCTGCTAAAGAATAGAAAAATAATAGATAGATAGATAGATAGATAGATAGATAGATAGATAGATAGATAGATAGATAGATAGATAGATAGATAGATAGATAGATAGATAGATAGATAGATAGATAGATAGATAGATAGATAGATAGATAGATAGATAGATAGATAGATAGATAGATAGATAGATAGATAGATAGATAGATAGATAGATAGATAGATAGATAGATATATAGATAGATAGATAGATAGATAGATAGATAGATAGATAGGTAGATAGATAGATAAATAGATAGATAGATAGATAGATAGATAGATAGATAGATAGATAGATAGATAGATAGATAGATAGATAGATAGATAGATAGATAGATAGATAGATAGATAGATAGATAGATAGATAGATAGATAGATAGATAGATAGATAGATAGATAGATAGATAGATAGATAGATAGATAGATAGATAGATAGATAGATAGATAGATAGATAGATAGATAGATAGATAGATAGATAGATAGATAGATAGATAGATAGATAGATAGATAGATAGATAGATAGATAGATAGATAGATAGATAGATAGATAGATAGATAGATAGATAGATAGATAGATAGATAGATAGATAGATAGATAGATAGATAGATAGATAGATAGATAGATAGATAGATAGATAGATAGATAGATTGATTGATTGATTGATTGATAGATTGATAGATAGATAGATAGATAGATAGATAGATAGATAGATAGATAGATAGGTAGATAGATAGATAAATAGATAAATAGGTAGATAGATAGAATTAGGCAATTATCTGGTCAAGAGTTACAAACAAATACTGAAAATTCTTTGGATGTTTTGGCTCCAAGCAGTATAATTTTATTTTTTTTAAATGCGAATGCGCTTGTAAGTCACTTACTATTGTACTTAACGTCTAAATATTACAAGTAGTACTAGTAGCGAACACACACTTGAGTTTTTTGCTAACAACAGCTCAGCCGAACTCTAACTGTCTGGCCGGATGAGCAGGGTAGCTCGGATCGGCGCTCTGCACACGGGACAGTCGCTCAGCGATCTCGAACAGTTCGAACAGCAGCAGAAGTGGCCGCAGTCCATCAGGGTGACATTGATCCGGCGGTCCATGCACACTTTGCAGGCTCGCCAATCTATCTCGGCGTCGCTGTTGAGATGTTCAGCATCGGCCAGGGTGATGTCGTCCAGCTCGGACATGCGCAGGTCGTGATACTGGGCGCTGTCCAGTCCGAGCCGCTCTCGACGCTGACGAACGTCCATGACAGCGCTCAGCAGCAGCTGGCCGGAGGTGAAGTCTGCTCCGGTGTTTCTCAACTTCTCCGCCACTGCCGTCCTGACGTCCCGACAATATCCGCCGTCGAGGAGTTGGCGAGCCAGCAGCACTATGAAGGTGTCGTCCCGAGAGCGCAGCTGACGGAGTTCAATACGATAGTCGATGCAGACGGATGGCGGATCGGCCTTGGCTGACTTTGCAGCCGAACCAACCGGAGTTGTTTTCGAACTTGTGGAAGACGAAGAAACAGAAGTCATTGAGCTGACTGAGACTTCGTCAAGCGGCGTTACGTACGGCGGATGCAGGCGTCTGGAAGACAGAACGAAGTCGGCGCCCCGTTCTAGCAGGAGGTGACAACAGCGAGGCGACCATCTGGCGTGCTCGATCCAGGGCTCATCGTCGGGAAGCCAGTGTCTCAGATTGACGCCGCACCAGTAGCAGGCCAGGCAGTCTGTGCCAGACAATTGAAAGAAGCCCGCCTGAGCCAGGAGGCTGGCTGGAAGCGGAACTACGGCTGATGAGGAGGAGTTCAAGGTCAGCTGACCGGCAGTGGCAGTCAGAGTGGCTTCTCGCTCAGCGGGGTCGCTCATCTCCGGATAGCAGAGCGGATGGTAGGTCTCCACAGCAACATCGCAGGAGTTTTTCTGAATCAGCAGGCTTCGCTCTAGCAGGGAGAGGTTGCTGTCGGCTCTGGGATCGCAGGCGGACCGGGCAGCGGCCAGGGTAGCGGTGGGAAGGCCCGGACGACGACGGAGTTGGTGTCTGGCTTCTGACTCGGATGATGGCGCTACGGTGGATGAAGCTGCGTTCTCTGTAGTCCAGCTGCCTGAGCTGCTGCTGGGATCGTTGTCTTCACTGCAGGCGACGGGAGCTCTGAGTGGCTTGGGCTCACTGGCTTCTGCAATTGGGACAATGGGCCAACAGCTACATGTATGTAGCTAACTAATTATAGTTTACATTTTCACTGCATTTCAATTGAAATACTTTTTTCTGTACCTTCCCTTTACATTCCGTTCACACTCTTGTAGATCCTAATCTTCCACTTCTCTTCCAGTCTTTGCCCCTCTCTTCCCTCCTTTCCCCTCTCTTCCCCTCATTTCCCCTCTCTTCCCCCTCCTTTTCTCCTCTTCATCCCCTCGTTTTCCCCTCGTTCCCCCCATTTTTCTGCCTCCTTTTCCGGCAATGGCCCTCACCTCGATCCTCCTCAGGCAGCGGCCGGTTGCCAACAGCCAGCTGCAGCACCATCGGGCAGGTGCCAAACCGGTACTGGTGCAGCTGCATCGGCCAGAATGTGCGGTCGCCGCCAGCATAACTTGCCAAACTGCGCCTGGCTGCTGCTGCATCAACATTGCCGTAGCAGAAGGCGCATCGGAGGCCGCCCTCTCGGTTGCTGCGAAACCAACCGGCCCGAGCCAGGGCGCGACTGACATCCTCGCCGATGTCCGTCGTAGTCCAGCAGGTCGCTTCGCCGGCGTCCTCGAAAGTCGCCAGCCGGTTGGCTTCGCTGTGCATGTCGGCCCGACTCTGCGGCACGCCACAGACCGGGCCTTGCTGGTCGGCGTTGAACGGCCTGTCGGAGAACTGCAGGATGCACACCTGCTGCTGCTGTTGCTGCTGCTGTTGGCGATAGTGTCTGAGCCGGGGGCATGGGCGCCATTGATTTGTTGTTTTATTGGCACCATTGCTTGATAATACCTGATTTTGCTGCTTCTCAAAGCAATCAGCGCGATTAAGCAGAGCTATTGTTAAGCATCTATTGGTTGAATCGTGTTTGCCTTCTTCAAGTTGGATTTTTTCGAAAGACTCAACAAGTTGTTTGGTTCTGCAACCGAGATCGTTCAGCTGCTGACGATTGAAGGTCAGATGGTTAATTAGTTGAGCAACAAAGAGACTGCTGTAGAGTTTGCCGGTCTCATTCAGAGCTACTATACTCAAAGCCAATTGCTTCCAATGCTTCTCATTGGTATGCTTCTCCTCCGTGAACTTCGCAGTCGATGACAATGTGTTGCTGCAATTGTCATTGTCCGATTCGTTGGACGATTCAAAGCCTCGGTCGCTGCTGCTGCTGGAGCTGGATCGGCGGAACGGATCTGCTGGACATTTTTGATAACACGGCCTGACGTTGTAACGCACTGCTTCATCTGATCGATGCTGGATACCATCGTACTCCATTTTTATTATTACTTGCGTTGTATTTATAATACTTAATAATACTAAAAACCTGAGAATCGAAGCTAGTTCTAGTTAGCCAAACTTTGTTGAATAATTTGAGGTCAAAATTGCACTCGCAAGGTCGCAGCTGGGTGCTAAAACTTTGTCATATTTATAGCTGGTAAGTCTTACGCACGTTGAACGTGGAACTGACGAATCTATCTGGCTATTCCACGGAAATTCCATGGTAATTCTGTGGATGAATCTGGCGCCGCTTTTATTTACCGCTACAACTTGCCAGGGGTTTCCTTTCCCCCTGTCCCCGACAGAGGGTACGTACATTTGAGTGTACATTAAAATTGAAGGTCATACGAGCGTAAAAACACGGATTGCCCTCTAACCCCGCTCTGACTAACAAGGCTGCAAAAATCTGTCATGTTCAAAGTTATACCTCACTCGTCACTCCCACCTTGGAATTTTCGAATTCAGTAAAAGCAATGGCAGTCTTTTACAAAAAAAGCTTTCAAGCTAAGCTGCCCTCGCATTCGAGTTTTCGTTTTCGTTTTAATTTCGTACAGCTATTTGTTTCCGTAGATTTGATATCACCACTGTATTTATAACAAGGATAGATGATGCATTTCTTTAACCTAAAAGGACCTTCGAAGTTTAATTTTTATTAGAATTTAATATATTACCGAAAAAGTGTCCGGCTTCGTAAAGTATAAAAATAAGAATAAATATTTTCTTGTTTTAAACGGAGACATTCGATCCTATGGAAAGTGTCTACTAAATAAAAATCAATAAACGTTTAACATTTTTAGTAGGTCTAGTTAGTGTCAGGACCAATGGCAATAGCAATCTACTTTACAATCTACTCTATTTTATTGCAATCCATTACACCCAAAGCTGCCCGCCTGCCCCCCTGTCCCGAGCCACATCGTTCTGAATTTTTCTTTCTCAAATCTGCCTGCAATATCGTGCTTTTCGCTTATGTGCTAAAAATAGAAACCCCCATACCCCGCGGCATGTACACAGGGCTGCGTACACATAGAATGTACTCAGACTGGCGGGCTTAGTTCCCTTTAAACATGGAGCCAAACGAAATGCAACGTTTTAGAAGCAATTTCCTACGCTTGCCATTTGCCAATTTAACTAGTAACTAGTTTGTCATGCCTATAGAATGCAATAATAAGGTAAGTAAACAAAAGCAAGGAATAAATATAGCAACAATGCAAATGCTGTTAGTCAGAGGCGGATTTAGGGGGGAGGGAGGGGGCCGAAACAGCTTGATGAAGCATATTGCGCCCTTTAAGCGCCCTTAGCTTAAAATTTGGCGCTTCTCATACTCGAGTTGGTGCCACAAACTTGGACCGCCCCCCACCAAAATGAACTTCTAGATCCGCCACGGCTGTTAGTAGCGATCAATACATGTAATTCCAGTTTGTCTTTGACACATTTGCAGATCAAAATTAAAAATTAAGTACCTGAAGTACTTTCCAGTGAAGTGAAGTTGCATGTACCTAGCCTACATGTACACTTTTTATACTTGAAAATATTCAAGTATTAAAAGTATGAAATGAATATTTGATTCATTAGTCCTATTGGCACATTTCTCAGGCGACCTTTTGCCATATTTAACTTTCTCCATAGGTAGCCATGGCAACTACTCGTACATGCTGGATGCTGTGTGCTGTAGCTGCCTACGTTGTAGTGAGTAAACTCAGACGGTTAGCGCGAGGTGGAAAATAGTACGGCTCTCACCAGAGCCCGCAACCAGTGAATATATATTTGGGGTGCAGCACCCCTCCGATTCATATTGATTGGGCGTGGCCCGATGTACATAAGTAAAGTACACATGCGACCCTGACTCACATCTCTCCTCTTTTCACAGAAATGAAACGATAGGGCAGATATAAATGTTGTGTATTGCAAAGGCATGCGATGCGTAGGGGTAGTTCGGGGACAGCGTTTCTAGAAACTTCCACCGCGGACTTGTTTACGCATAGTTCCAGAAGTTTCCTTCCCCGGTCTTTCTAGAACTTTCCTTCCCCGCGTGCATAAATATACGAGCCGCCCTCCTATTGACCAACCCCTTCTTTTGGTGCCACTGAGCGCCCGGATAATTATCTATCTTGTTTCTGCGTTCGTTAATTCAACAACAGAACATTGGCGACGAGGATGGCGGCTAGCATCCCTGCACCCACGCCCTTCCTGGCGAACTGCGGATCACCGACAGTACCATGGAGCCGATGGATTGAGGCCTTTGAATTTTATTACGAGGCGGCCCAATTCAAGGAGCCCGAAGGGAAGGAAGAGGCGAAACCGCTGAAGAGGAGCCTTCTGCTCCATCTGCTTGGATTTGAAGGTCAGCGGGTTGCTCGAGCACGCCAAGCAATCAAGGAGAACGACACGTTCGCAGCAACTAAGGCGGAGCTCGAGAAGATCTTCGGCGAGAAGCCCAACGTGATGGTAGCCAGATATCGCTTCCGCCAGCGCCAGCAGCTACCCGGCGAGGACGTCAAGACCTTCGTGGCAGCCCTGAGGGAGCTGACGGAGCTGTGCAACTACGGCGCGATACAGGACGATCTCATCAGAGACCAGCTGGCTGAGAAGACCAGTAACCCCAGAATCCGAGAGAGGCTGCTGACGGAGAAGGTGGAGGACCTCAACCTGGCGAAAGCACTCAGCATCGCGGTCTCCATCGAGGAAGCCTCCAAAGAAGCCAAGGCGATGGCGCCATCAACCTCGAGCACGGCAGCCGTCCAATCGATCCGACAGCCGAGGGGCCAGAAGGTCGCTGCAAAGGGGAGGCACCGCCCAGCACCAGCTGGCAGGACAGCCAAACCCGGCGGCGCCTGCACACGCTGTGGGCGAGACCACGGACCGACGACCCCCTGTCCGGCCAAGGGCAAGACCTGCGACACCTGTGGCAAGAAGAACCACTTCCGGAGTTGCTGTCGCAGCCAGCAGGCTGCTGTCAATGCCGCGGACGAGGTGATCACAGTCTACGCAGTGCCGGGTGGCGACAGGGAGGTCCGGGCGACGCTGGAACTCGGACCGGACAGGACCGCTGTCAGCCTGATGGTGGACTGCGGCGCAAGGGTATCGCTGCTGTCCCGACAGACCGCCGACCGGATCTCAGGTGCAGTCACCTCTCCCACCACGACGAAGCTGCGTGCCTACGGCGGACTGCCGATCCAGCTAAGTGGTGTCACCGAGCTGGAGGTGCGCTACGGCGACAAGGCGATGCAGCACCGGTTCTTCGTTGCGCCAGGCGGCGACAACATCGTCGGTAGAGACCTGATGGAGAAGCTGGGCTTCCGAGTCGACCTTAGCGGGCAGCCGCCCGGAATCGCGGAGGTCAGCGACTTGACGGCGGACTTGCAGGCGCGGTACCCAACGACCTTCAGCGGTGCGATAGGATGCTGCGCCGGCGCTGTGCACCAGCCCAAGGTCGACCCAGCAGCGCGACCCGTCCAGCAGCCACTCCGCCGCCTGCCCCTCACGCGACAGGAGCAGGTCGATGCCGAACTCGACAAGATGGAGAAGGACGGCATCATCGAGCGAGTTCTCGGACTTCCTGGCCGAGCAGGGCATCGTCAAGACCAGCCTCTACCATCCGCAGACCAACGGCCAGACGGAGCGTCTCAATCGGTCGCTACTCGCCAGCATCAGAGCGGCCATGGTGGAGAACAGGCCGTTTCAAGACGCCGTGACCAACTTCTTGTCTGCCTACCGGAGCTCCAAGCACAGCCTGACGGGCAAGTCACCGGCCGAGCTCATGCTGGGTCGGAAGTGGCGCACCGCGATCACCATGCTGTCTCCCGGCGGGGGAATGACAACGACCGAGGCGACGCCTCAGGCACTGCGGCAGCAAATCGAGGCGCGGCAGCAGCGGATCAAGGCCTACACCGATGCCAGGCGAAGGGCCCGCCCCGAGACGTTCCACCCCGGCGAGTGGGTGAGAATCCGACGGCCCACCAAGAAGGGCAAGCTGGGTACCCGCCTCTCACGGCCACTACAAGTGCTCCGTCAGGCGGGACACCACGCGGTCGAGCTCAGCGACGGCACCAGATGGAACCAGCAGCGGCTGATCCGAACGCCGCACCCGGCGCAGCCGAGAGAGCGGTTCGACCCACTGGTGGACTCGGCGCCAACGACCGGAGCCGGCACGGCGGCACCGGCGGCACCGGCGGCACCGGCGGCGGAGCCTCCGGCGAGAACAGCAGCGCCCCGCCGATCTGAGCGAGCCAGGCACCCGCCGATACGCTTCATGAACTGCCGCTGGGACTGATTAAAGTGAAGCTTGGGGACTGTTGGACTCCTTGAAGGAGGGGAAGAATGTTGTGTATTGCAAAGGCATGCGATGCGTAGGGGTAGTTCGGGGACAGCGTTTCTAGAAACTTCCACCGCGGACTTGTTTACGCATAGTTCCAGAAGTTTCCTTCCCCGGTCTTTCTAGAACTTTCCTTCCCCGCGTGCATAAATATACGAGCCGCCCTCCTATTGGCCAACCCCTTCTTTTGGTGCCACTGAGCGCCCGGATAATTATCTATCTTGTTTCTGCGTTCGTTAATTCAACAACAGAACAATAAAACTCGAGGATTACTGTACGAGTAATGGAGGAATAAAAACACGAATATTGGATCCTAAAAGTTGAAATGTCGACGTCACAAAAAAGATTTAAACAAATTGACAGTTCATAGATATTGACAGCTGTTCACAGAAATTGACAGTTCATAGATATTGACAGCTGTTCACAGAAATTGACAGTTCAAATCACTTGTACTGCTTGTCACCGCACTTCGCCGCACGAGGATGCGGTCGCGTCGCCAGCGGCCCTCTCGAGTCTCCAGATCTCCAGGAAGGGCGCCGGCCGTTGTCACTGGCGGAGCGTCCGAGATCGGATCTGGGGTGACCAGCTTGACGGCTGTGCAATGACGCCAGCAGGAAGCGCCGTCGCGGGGCAGCTTTAGGGAGTTTCCAGACACTCGTTCGACTCTCCATGGGGTCTGTGCCTTTCGAGCTCCGACGCGACGCCGCAGGACGACTTCGCCGACCCGGATCCCGCAGCTGCGCGGCCTACGCTTTGGGTCTGCGTGTCATTTCATTGTCGCCTTGACGTTGGCATCGGTTTGACGCAGCTGCTGCTCGTTAATTCTGACTCGCTGAGACGGCTTGATGGCTGGGATGGTGTCATTTGGGCGGCAACCCATCAGCAGCTCCGCTGGCGAGCGCCCCGTGGCCGCATGTGGGGTGTTTCGGTACGCCATCAACCAGTCGTCAAGCGCCGCTCTCCAGTCCTTGTTCTCATCGATTGCCACTCGCACGACCTTGTTGATTGATCGGTTGAGTCTCTCCATCATGCCGTTGGCCGCTGGATAGAGCGGGATGATAAGCTTGACGCCGTAGCTGGCCAGGAAGCGCCCGAACTCCGCTGACGAGAAGGGCGGACCGTCGTCGGTTACCAGTTCTTGTGGAATGCCAAATCGCGCAAACATTGAGCGCATTCGAGGAATCAGCGCCTCCGCTGTTGTCGTCTGCATGCACTGCACCTCTGGAAATCTGGAGTACCGATCTATGCAGACCAGCAGCATAGTGTTGCATATTGGAGTTCTGTGATTGAAAGCCAGGCGCCCTCTGGGATGGGCGTGGGCTGCAGTGGCGTAGCTCGAATAGAGCCTAGCAGCGCCTGACAAACTCTTCCGCCTGAGATGCCACCCTGGGGGGCCGTAGCCCAGCGGTCTAGCGCAGGCTCTGGTGTGCCAGCGACCCAGGCTCGATTCCAAGTGCAGTCCCATTAATTTGGGGCTGAATTGGAATCTCGGCTTGGCTCTGCTCGTGCAATTAACGGCCTTGAAGGCCAACCCCCCCCCCCCAAGGCGCAGTGAAGTGTACATGCCTAACGATAAAATAAAGTTAGGGCCGCTGTACACTCCTGTGTGAGTGTGTGCCTACGTACGTATCGCGCGCTTGTGTGCCTGCTCAGGGGAGTCGGCGGAATGGGCAGTACTGCCTCTCGCCGGTTGTGTGCCTATGTCGCTTAAAGTGTACCAGGGTGCACACAACCCCCTGCCTCTAATAAAAAAGTAAAGAGATGCCATCCTGGGCCACCAAACCTTAGTGCTGAGCCGGTCGAGTGTCTTTCTCGCGCATTGGTGTCCCCTGTGCGCCAGCTCGAGCATGCGCTGTTGCAAAACCTCTGGGACGACGATCCGTCTCTGCCGTAGTAGAATGCCATCTGATGCTGACAACTCCTCTCGCAACGCTTGCAGTGCCCTCATCTCGGAACTGGAGGTGTCCCACCGGCCGCCTTGCATCGCTGCTATCGCCGCGTGGATGACAAGATTGTCCTTCGAGTATGATCGAATGTCCTCTAGCAACAGCGCGTTCGGCACGGCCGCCAACAGCACGGCGTTGATGCAAGCCTCGTCTAACTCCTCGCCAATGTTCTTGCCTAGAGTTGGTAACGGCTTCCTGCTGAGCAGCACCTCGGCTGCATTTGAGGCGCCCGGCTGGTACTCGATGCGGAACGTCAGGTGCTGAATTCGCAACGCCATTCTCTCGATTCGGGGTGGCGGTCTAGATCCCATCGCGAGCATTGAGGTTAACGGCTTGTGGTCGGGTGCTCCGACAAGATAGTGTTCAAATTTTAGGCAGCCGAACTTTACAGCCAGTGCTTCTTTCTCAGTCTGGGAATATCGCCGCTCGACATTCGAGAGGGTTCGGCTTGCATACGCCACGGGCCGCAGGCTTCCGTCGTTCTGCACCTGCGCCAGGATGGCGCCTAGCCCGATGGGTCGCGTGCGTCGACGATTAGCTCGTGCGAAGTCGTCTGTCGAAGAAGGCGAGGACCGCTGGGGTCGCAATGCTGCTCTTCAATCGTTTGAACGCGCCTGCTTGCTCTGCACTCCAGTCCCATTCAACTCCTTTTCTCGTCAGGCGCCTCAGCGGCTCGGCTTCCTTTGGTAGCTGGCGTGTGAACACGGCCAGGAAATTGACCAGGCCCAAGAACGAGCGCAACTGACCGATTGTCTCGGGCTCCTTGAAGCTCTGGACCGCCGCAATCTTGCTCTCAGTTGCTTGGACACCTTCTGCTTTCAGCCGCATGCCATAAATTCGATGCTGCAGTGAGCTAACTTACATTTTTGTGGATTCAGGGAAATACCGTTTTCTGTTGGGCAGACCGGCTAGGACCCGACTCATGACAGTCCCATGGATGGCCGGGTGAGCCGACGGAGTCACGCGGCGTCGAGACGTTAGTAGATTGCGGCAGTTCTCGGCAACTGGAACCTGATAAAAGGCTTTGGCAACGTCAACCTCTGAGAAGAACTTACTACCGGACATGTCTCCCGTAACCTCCTCAAACGTTGGGATCTGATGTCGCTCTCGGATTACGTAGCGGTTGACGTCCCGAAGGTCTTGGGTGATGCGAACTTCTCCTGGCTCTTTCTTTGGCACGATGACCATGCGGGCTACCCACGGGGCTGGACCTTCTACCGGTTCGATGATGCCTAGCTCTTCCAGCGCCTGCAGCTCCTTGTCAACAGCGTCTGCAAAGTGAATTGGCACCTTCGATGGCGCGTGACAGACTGGACGGGCTCCGTGAGCCATGTGGACGGTAGCTGGTGCGCCGGTGTAGCAGCGACTCCCTCGAGCACTGCCGCACGTCGATGCGGAATTCTGCTGATGGTCGCGGTACTCGTATCGGACTCAGTTGCACCGCTGACTCGCATACCCACCAGGAGCTGCTCGATTGTTTTGTTGCCGCTGAAATCTGCAGCACCGGTTGATGCAGTGTCGATGGCGGTCCAACTCAAAGAATCTGCATCTGCGTTCACGTCTGCCTGCCGATGATGGCGACACTGCGGTCTTCTACTACATGGAAAACAGCGATGATTGCTGCCCCAAAAATCTCTGACGCTGATTTCAACCTTGCCCAGCAGCTTCATCGGTCGGTCGCTTCCATACGCGAACAGCTTTTCCGTTGAGGGCCGCAGCTCCGGTCGGTCTCGCAGACTTTCGAGCGTTTTCTCGTTCATGACGTTGCGTGAGGCGCCGCTGTCGATGAGCACGCTAGTTTTGGTGCCGTTGATCTCCGCCTCCACGCTAGCCGACTGCACGGGCCGACCCAGCTCGAAGATTTCGCGGTCCTGGGAGTCGTTAGGCTGGCGGCAGTCTGACTCGCCACTGTTCTCGAGAAGAGCTACCGCCGCTGAGTTCGATGGCTCACGCTGAGACCGACAAGCTCGTGCGAAGTGTCCGGGCTTACCACAGCGTCTACAAGTCTTGCCACGGGCTGCTTCGCAGTTGGCGTGCCCAGACCTGCCGCACCGGTTGCAGCTTGATCTATCAGGCTGTTTTTCCCATGTTTTGCCTGCGGATTGCCGCCAGGTGTTGGTGCTGCGATTCTTTCAGCGCCTCCGCTTCCATAGCACTCTGCTGCTTCCTTTGCTCTCGCCCTTTTTAGGACTTCGTCAAGCAAGATGTACTTAGTTTGCAGGTCTCGTTGCAGCCTCTCAGATGAACAGTAGGCGACTATCTTGTCGCGAATGAGAGAGTCTCGCAGCTGTCAAAAGTTGCAGGCGTCGGCTGCTTGCGCAGCCGCTGGTGCCACTGGTCCACTGACTCTTCTGCCTGCTGTCGACAGGTCTCAAATTTGAAGCGGAGGAAGACAATTTGTTCTTTCCGTCCAGTGTTGTCCTTCACGAGATCCTTGTAACCCTCACCTGCCGCGATCTGGTTCTCTTCAACTACATTCTGCAGTTCTTCTCCGGCCGCATAAAGAAGCAGCTGCTGCGCCCTTTTCTCGTCAGTCAGAGATTCGGCCGCTGCGATGTAGGTCTCAACCTGCGAGCCCAAGCCGCTGTGTGAGTGTCGCCGTCTGTTGCAAACGGCCGGGTGGCGCTAGTGAAATTGCTGTGTCATGGCTGTTATCAGTCGCGGCTTGCGACGCCATTGTAGTGAGTAAACTCGGACGGTTAGCGCGAGGTGGAAATAATACGACTCTCACAAGAGCCCGCAACCAGTGAATATATATTTGGGGTGCAGCACCCCTCCGATTCATATTGATTGGGCGTGGCCCGATGTACATAAGTAAAGTACACATGCGACCCTGACTCACATACGGTAGCTGTCTCATGTATAGAATTAATCTCCAAATCGAGGTAATACACGAATTTATTACTAATTGTAATCGCCGTTTAATGGAGTCATTTGACGCTAGTTAAAACTTCTACTCCAATTTTAAATTTCTTTAATTTTAGGAGTTGCATGAGATTTGAGACACGAGGTTTCAAAATCCTCAAATTTCAAATGAAGTTCAAGCAAAGACTTTCAAAGCCCTGTTTACGAGTATACGAGCGTAACAATACAGAAAATGGATATTCAAATGCAAAAACTGGTATACTACTGAAGAATATTAAGTAGTACGAGCTCCTCAAATCAGTCTTAGTAAAATTTATTTAGTATGCATTAAAAACATTTTTCGGTTACTTTAAGTGATTAATACCTTTTTCAGAACAGACACTTCAGGACAGACACTTCAGGACAGAAACTTCAGGACACGCACTTCATTACAGACATTCAGTACAGATACTT
>NIVC01003981.1:0-66590 GCA_002269645.1 Macrostomum lignano | reverse complement strand
TCTGACGGAGTCAGCCCGAAGCTCGAAGCGGTGGACGACGATTTGCCGGCCTCTCCGCAGCTCGAAGAGCGCGCAGGCGGCGATTCCCGTCCCGTTGTTGCAGAAGCAGCCGCAGCCGCCTCAACAGCTTCAGCATCAGCCGACCGAGTCGCTGACTCCGCCCCCACAGCCAGCGGTGCTGAACCACCAGCCAGGAGGCTGTGGCAGCATCATCATATCCAGCAGCATCAGCAGCAGCAGCACCAAGGCCTCGATCTCAGTCTGCCGCACGCGGCTGCAGCAGCCGCAGCCTTGCTAGCGTCGTCAGCAGCGTCAACACCGCCGCAGCCGCAGCCTTTGGCGCTGTCTAAGCGGCTCCGTTCGCCGAATCCGCCGCCGCCGCCGCCCTGCCTCCGCCAGATCGCCGGAGTCTCCGCCGGCCAAGCGGCCTGCTGCGCTTGCCGCTGCCACGAGTCGCCGGTGGACTCGGCAGCGTCCGGAGCGAATTCTACTGCCGGCTCGACTCCTCGCATCAAAACCGAGCGACAGTCGGAGCAGCGACAGCGGCGTCGGCTGCCGACTCGCCAGATAGCGGCAGCAGCGGCGGCGGCGGCTTGCCCAGCAGCTACATCCAATGGCTGACTCTCGAGCTCGCTGGCGGAGCGGCTGCAGCCGCAGGAGGAAGCGGCAGCGGCGGAGGCAGCGGCGGCGGCCCCCCGGCTTTCCTGCACTCCAGCCGGCACGCGGCCAACATGAAGAAGCTGGCAGAGCACATCCGCCTGCAGAAGCTGTTCAAGAGGCCGTCGCTGACACCGACGCAGCCGCACCAGCCGCCGCCGACGCATCAGTCCGCGGATCCTGTCGCTGCCGCGGCTGCCTCGCCGTCAGCGTCAAGCCACGGCCTGAGCCATCAGCAGCCGGCTCCGCCGCACGCCGCAGCCGCTGGCCTCACCGCCGCCTCGTCGTCGTATGCAAGCAACGGGTCGCCGTTCTCCCCGCCCGGCTGCGTGTGGATGCCGGTGCCCGTGGCCATGCTGTCCCAGCTCTGGGCCGGCCAGGAAGCCGCCGCCGCCGTGGCCGCCGCCTCCGCAGCCGCCGCCGCTGCAGCCGCGGCCGCGGCCGCTCCCTCTTCAACCTCCGGTGGCGTCCCCGGCGGCGAGTCCGAAGGTCAAGGCGAATAAACGGCGGGACTCCCAGCAGTGAAGCGCTATAGCTTATGGTTGTCGACATCGTAGTGAGCAGCACTCTTTACATACCAATATTCCTACATACTCGCATATTAAACTATCAATATTATAGTAAATCTTTGTTTAAACTGTACAGCTAGTACTGAATGCACGTCAAAACACTCCAAGTGTACTTTTGTTTGTACTTTAATTTTTAGACAATATCTCGCCTCGGCCCGCTTTATAAATGCCATCCTTTGCTGCTACCCGATTTTCTTTTTGTCTCTCTTTCCTGTTTTCCTTTTCTTGTTGCAAACCTCTCTTCTGCGCGTTTTTTCCTACTCCGCTCTGTCACCTGGGAGGGACAATGCGAGCAATTATCAGTTCAAAGCGAAACTCGCAGCAGAAGAATGGACGTTGCGCCTACTGTTAGTAGCATTGGATTTTCGGTCAGTTTTTTTATGATTCCTTTTCTTTTTAATATATTTTTGTCCTTAACTCCGCCCTCCACCCTCTTTCTTCGCTTGGGTCCCCACGTCCTGCCAACCGATGCATTCCCAGTAGTGCAGATCCCCCCTGTACATAGCAGCACGATCCCTCCCTCGAAGATCGCAGTTGTTGTACGCCATCAAAATCCGACTGGCTAAATAAATTATTAGTTGGGCACCAATGCTGCATGAGAAGGGGCAGACTAAGCTTCTCTTCTTGTTTTCAAATCGTCTGCAATGACCTTTCTTTGTGAAATTATTTCTATTTACAAAGAAATTGCTTGTTCAGGGAAGCGCGCGCTGTTTTTTGGGGGGCGCGGTTGATGGGGCCAGTACCAGTGGCGCCAGTATCAATGGGCACCAGTGCCAGTGGCGCCACAACTGCTGTGAACGGGGCGCCACAATTGCTGTGAATGGGGCGCCACAATTGCTGTGAATAGGACATTGTGTGATGCTAGGAAATGAACTGTCAGAGTGCAACAAATCTTGACCACCACTTCGTATAGCCCCTGTCTGGCTGGCAGAAAAAGATTGAAAGAATAAAAATATAAATATTTTTTCATTAAACTGAAATTTAAATTGTGTCCGTGGAATTGACAGTTCCAAGGGGACAGCTGTAGCTATATTAATATCCGGCCAGCAGGGAAGTGACTGCAGCTTACTTTACAGCTGCCTCGGACAGGAAGTTCAATTTCCGGTTTGGAAAGACTGGCGCCACCGTTTTGGCATCCTTGCTTCCGGCCTCGATTCAGTAGCAAAACTTTTGCCAATCTCTCTTTGCAGGAAATTTCTATGTATACCTTACTAGTTCCTCCGGATAAAGTTGTCATTTTTGTATCTTTTCAAGACTGTAATTTATGCATGACAAAGCGCATCTGTTGACATGTTTGAGAATGAATAACTGCCATTTTGGGTTTGAAGTGGACTGCCATTTTGTGTTTGAATTGGATTGCCATTTTGGGTTTGAATTGGATTGCCATTTTGGTTTTGAATTGGACTGTCATTTTGTGTTTGAATTGGACTGCCATTTTGTGTTTGAAGTGGACTGCCATTTTGTGTTTGAATTGGATTGCCATTTTGGGTTTGAATTGGATTGCCATTTTGGTTTTGAATTGGACTGTCATTTTGTGTTTGAAGTGGACTGCCATTTTGTGTTTGAATTGGATTGCCATTTTGTGTTTGAATTGGATTGCCATTTTGTGTTTGAATTGGACTGTCATTTTGTGTTTGAATTGGATTGTCATTTTGTGTTTGAATTGGATTGCCATTTTGTGTTTGAATTAGATTGCCATTTTGGGTTTGAATTGGATTGCCATTTTGGGTTTGAATTGGACTGTCATTTTGTGTTTGAATTGGACTGCCATTTTGTGTTTGAATTGGATTGTCATTTTGTGTTTGAATTGGATTGCCATTTTGTGTTTGAATTAGATTGCCATTTTGGGTTTGAATTGGATTGCCATTTTGGGTTTGAATTGGACTGTCATTTTGGTTTGAATTGGACTGCCATTTTGTGTTTGAATGGGACTGTCATTTTTTTATGTGGACTGCCATTTTGTGTTTGAATGCGGCTAACCTTTCTGCTTTGTTACATGTACCTCACACACGAGTCTGGAGAGCGGGGTGGATGCAGTTTGGATCAGTCTCAGGGGTCACGACAGACTTAGACAGAGCAAAACAGCGGTTGAAAGTGAATATGCTTGACTAATGTGTTTCTTTAGCAAATGATTTGGAAAGCTTTGAGCTGGCGTGCAAGCGGGAATCGCACATACACTGTATAGGGGCGGGGGGGGGCACCAGGGCATGTTTCAGCCGGCAGGTGCGGGCAAATGCATGGCGCCGTTCCCCATCATTATTCCCCAGCTCCTCATCAATTCCACACGTGACCCCAGCTGCAGTCACCTCAGAGCCCGCGCTGTTTCAAAGAAGCCTTTAATAAAATAGTGCAGCTCAGATAATAAGCCCGCGCATCCGATGCTTCACTAATTACACGGCATTAGCATGAGCTTTTAATCACACGGTTTTATCCCTGCTAATCGACAGCCTGCAGACCCGATTGCAACGACTGTCAGCACGTGACCTACTTGGAGAATGTCATGTGCCAGTGCACCAACAACGCCTGTAAGTGTGCTCCATATTGGTGACTTTTTAGTTAGTCCTACTTTTAAAGACACTACCAATCAAATTCAACCAGTATTTCTAATTTTGTCTATGGTCAAAACGAATGGTCAGATTCAGACAAGTCATGAGGCTCCTGTTGTATAAATGAAGTTGGGGAGTCAGCCGGACCCATTCAATCGATAGGATTGGTGTTCCATCCATGGATGTCCTCACGGTTGCCATGCGAGTGAAGTCCAGTTTGCTCCCGCACTGCGCTTCAGGCCCCGAGCGTGAAGATATCTGATTTTGTACACATGTTGTCTGACAGTTTAGTCACAGTTGCTATGGTTTCACTTGTTCGCTGTGAGCATGTCGCAAATCAAACAATTCTCGGTCTAATGCCAATGGTTCTGAGTTTGAAGTCTGAATTACAGTACACGGTTTTGGCCACAGACGATCGATGAAGCATTGGTTGAATATGGTACATTGCTGTGTGTGGAACCCCTTGACACACAGAGAGTATCGAACTAAGGCCCACGGCATTCGACAGCCAGTCTTTGTACCAAGCCCCCATGAAACTTTTACTACAAGCTATACTCGTACAAAGTACTTCCTCTTGCTCCGCCAATATTCAATCCCTATATAAGTTCAACTATAAACCGTCACTGTAATTGAAACTTCCTACCACTTGGTACAGCCTGCACTGCTTCGGTGTGCAGCGCTGCGGGCACGCCGTGCGTTCATGGCAGCGACACGTCCAGCAGCGGTGGGGCCTGCGTTTGCACCTGCGCAAGCGGCTACTCAGGGCCGCAGTGCCAGTGTGAGTTTTGCGTCTTTGTTGCGTCTGCTAGCTTAGCAAAACTTTTAATGAGGCAGCTGCGCTACATTGGAAAGATGAAAGGCTTGTAAACTACTTTTTTTGGTTTCTATTGCATTTTCTAAGAAATTGACTCCAATTGGTACAGTCATTAGTGTCGATTCTTAGAAAATGACTCCACTTTTTACAGCCATTAGAAAGGATTCTTAGAAACTGACTCTTTGTTACAGTCATTAGAGTGGATTCTTAGAAACTGACTCTTTGCTCACAGCTTTTTAATTAAACTGAAAGGTAGTCTATTAAGAGCCAGAGCGAATGGTGAATTTCTTAGACAGCAAGCTCTTTCGCGTGGATCTATTCTAGTCGATACAAGTCAGCTGGACAATGGCATTCAGCTGCGCTTTGCTGGCGGAGTGCGGTCCTGCAGTTACTATCCGACACCCACGTATTTGGTGAGAGATAAAAATATAAATTTTAGCTGCCTTATGGGCCTACTTAAAGTAGCATTGATTGAACACGCTGATTAACTAGTTAACCAGTTACTAATAGAGAAGGGATCAGTGACAAGTCAATGAATGGCCCTAGGGGAAGAGAGGGAGTGACAAGTGATAAGCCAAGTCAAGTGACAAGTCAGTGCCTCAGAGGAATGGGAGGGAGTGACAAGTCAATATCTCAAAGGAATGGGAGGGAGTGACAAGTCAGTGCCTGAGAGGAATGGGAGGGAGTGACAAGTCAAAGCCTCAAAGGAATGGGAGAGAGTGACAAGTCAATGCCTCAAAGGAACGGGAGGGAGTGACAAGTCAATGCCTCAAAGGAATGGGAGGGAGTGACAAGTCAATGCCTCAAAGGAATGGGAGGGAGTGACAAGTCAATGCCTCAAAGGAACGGGAGGGGGTGACAAGTCAATGCGTAGGGTAGGGTAAAGGCATGTCAGATATCCAACCACCAGCCTCTCCTCCGTCCACAGTGGCAGAGCTCCCTCCAGTTACCCGTGCTCGCCTCAATCGCGGATATTCTCAACAAATTCTGCTCCGGTGACGACCTGGGATCGAATCTGACGGCCGCGGCAATCGCGGCGCTGTGCTGCCCGGACACCGGCGCCACGGCAGGCAACAGCCAGCTGTTCATCAATGCCAGCGACTTTGGCGTGGTGGCAGCCGACAGCGGCTATTATCCGCTGCAGGAGGTGACAGGCGAGACCAAGGTGGTGCTGTACGCAAGGCGGAGATCCACTGACGCGTTCTGCAAGCGGGTGACTGCTTCCGGTGAGGAATACTCTCAGTTCTCCATTATCCATGTACTTTGAGTTCTCCGTGTACTTTGAGTTCTCCTTGTACTTTGAGTTCTCCGTGTACTTTGAGTTCTCTATGTACTTTGAGTTCTCCGTGTACTTTGAGTTCTCCGTGTACTTTGAATTCTCCGTGTACTTTGAGGTCTCCGTGTACTTTGAGATCTCTATGTACTTTGAGTTCTCCGTGTACTTTGAGTTCACCGTGTACTTTGAATTCTCCGTGTACTTTGAGTTCTGTATGTACTTTGAGTTCTCCGTGTATTTTGAGTTCTTTATGTACTTTGAGTTCTCCATGAACTTAGAGTTCGCGTGTCTCCAAACGGATTTTGTACAGATTTTTTCTTTTCTCCGTAGTTTAAATAGGGAACAATTACGATATAGACAGACAAACTCAGTTGGGAAAAATCGTCTAAAAGGTACACAAAAAGATGAAATGAAATGACATTTCCTGTAGTTGTTGTTCATGTTTAGTAAAACCAAAACCTTGCACTGCAGGCTCCGGTCAGTACCTGAACCTGTCCTCATTCGAGTCAATTCTACGGCTAGGCAACGCCAGTTTAGCTGGGAACGGGTCCGACCCAATTGGCTGCTGCGGCTATTATGCCACCGTGATTACATCGGCAAGAAATGCCACGGTGCAGTGGCCAACCTACTGCCTGGGCGGCGGCGGCGGCGGCGGCGGTGGGGGTGGTGGATCAAGCAGCGGCAGCTCAGGCTCCGAAAGCAGCAGCGGCACCGGAAGTGGCCAGCTAACCAAAGTTGTCCTGGAGGCCGCCATCGGTGGCGGGATAGTCAGCTCGGCAGCGCTTCTGACCGTTTTGGGACTGGTCGTTGCGCTGGTTATTGTGTAAGAGAAATTGGAGCCTTTGGTCTTGTGTATGATGTGTGCATGGTTCATGTACATGTATTTACAGGTACATGTACATGTAGTGCACATGCGAACCACAGAATTTCTTTCCACTAAAAGACGCAGAATCTGTCCTGATCATCTTGTACGAGGCGTGTCCAAAAGTGAGATTCGAACTCGTTACTTGATCAGCTTCAAATTTGCCTGCGCTGCCTGCATGCATATAGAAGGGCCTTCGGCTGTGTCTTGCCTTAGTCTATGACTTATGGGCCACAGATTGCAAAAAGCCAAGCGAATTGATAAGAAGCCACCTACACTGAGAATCAATCGGTTTATACGTTGGCGTACATTGGAACTAAAATGGCCGTCCCTCAATGCACTGACCAAACAGTCAGCTGGAGAGAGCTGGAAAAGTACCAGCTGGTCGATTCTCAGTGTAGGTAGCTTTTTATCACTTTGCTTGGCTTTTGTAGTCTATGGCCCATAGACTACAAGGCAATCCACAGCCAAGGACTTAAATTAGGGGGGCCGTAGCCCAGCGGTAGCGCAGCTGCTCTGGTGTGCCAGCGACCCAGGCTCGATTCCAAGTGCAGTCACATTAATTTGGGGCTGAATTGGAATCTCGGCTTGGCTCTGCTCGTGCAATTAACGGCCTTGAGAGCCAACCCCCAAGGCGCAGTGAAGTGTACATGCCTAACGATAATATAAAGTTAGGGCCGCTGTACACTCCTGTGTGAGTGTGTGCCTGCGTACGTATCCGCGCGCTTGTATGCCTGCTCAGGGGAGTCGGCGGAATGGGCAGTAATGCCTCTCGCCGGTTGTGTGCCTATGTCGCTTAAAGTGCGCCAGGGTGCACACAACCCCCCTGCCTCTAATAATACAAAAATAAGGTCTTTAATTGTTATGCAGGTTTGCGTAAACCTAGGTAAGCGCGAGATATCTACATATGTATGATGTATTTATTAAATATATTATTTCTAAATCTGAGTGGATCGATCGATCGATCAACCGGCCGGGTTTAACGCGTATCTTAATCTATATACCGGTAGAACATTGTTTACTCGTCACGAGTAGAGGGTTTGTAGCCTAGTAGTTATAAAGCGTCGCGGACTCACAATGAAAAGGTCGGGGGTTCGATTCTCAGAATAATTGGTCTTTGAGCAAGACACTTAACTCTGCATTGCTTCAGTTCACCCAAGCTGTGAAATAGGTACCAGCTTAGCTGAGGTAATCGAGGGCGATGTGGCGAACCCCCGTCCTTGGACTAAACAGCCGTACGCGGATGCGCGCCGCGCAATAGCTGCGACTGTATATACACATCTACTCATTGGGGCAGGTGTACAGTGTAATAACAAACTCGAAGACAATTGGTGCTGCAACCGCCGTCGAATGAGGCCAATTACCTGCTATCGGTCGCTTCACAGTCGCGATCATCACAGTTTTCTAATTTTTTGAGTACGAACATTAGATGATCGCCCAATCCTCATTCTGCAGCCCGAAGATCCGAGCAGCCACTTCAGCATCGGTCAGCCCGTCGATCAACAAGAAGCCGGGGGAGGCGGCGGACCCGGATCCGCAGAGACCAACGACTCCGCCGCCAGAATTTGCCAACGCTGGCGATCAAGGAGGCGAAGCCCCTGGGCAGCAGCAAGACCAGCCCGCCGTGTTCAATGCGCCCGGACCGCTAATGGGGATGCCATTCATACCGGACTCTGGCAACGACCCGCTGCCTTCGTTTCTATGGAGACCGCCGGTGTAGCTTAAAGTAGTACCCAATTGACTGATTAAGCTAATTGGAGCTTCTAGGAGAACAGCTTAAAGACCATGCAGTCGGTAATCTGTCCTGGACATCAAGAGTCGACTAACAATAGCCCTTCGTAGATGCAAGAAAAATTTCTCACCCCCTGTAAAAATCCATATACTAAAAATCCTGGCTAAAAATATCACCAACTGACAGATCGAATCCAAAAATCTCACCCTTTAAGAGATCGAAGCCACAAATCTCACCCCTTACAGATCCAAACCAAAAATCTCACCCCTTACAGATCCAAGCCACAATCTCACCCCTTACAGATCCAAGCCACAAATCTCACCCCTTACAGATCCGAGCCACAAATCCCACCACCTACAGATCCAAACCACAAATCTCACCCCTTACAGATCCGAGCCACAAATCTCACCCCTTACAGACCAAAGCCGCAAATCGAACTCGTCTGGAGAAAAATGAAGTTATTGACAATGAGTTCCAAATAATTTCAACTACCAATGACTTCCACCTCAAATATTAGCAAGCAGTGAGTAGATAGCCTGTTGGTTCAAACCCTCCGTGATGTTGCTTGAATTAAAATGTTACTCTATTGGAATAAAATATTGCCTATAAATATATTATTACTCTTTGTTTTACGATTTGTTGATGCTGATACCCCCAAACTTTACACTTAAGCTAGCCGAATAAAAAATATATGTATTTCAATATTCTGTGTCAGCAACAATCAGATTTGACAAACAAAAAAGTCACTGCAATTGTTTTAACTAACAAAAACAAAAGTTATAATATAATATCTGATTTTCCCGTGCACATTATATCAACATTCCGGACAATTTATATTTGTTAACTATTCGAAATTGAACTCAAAACGTTTTCACCAGCACTGAATAAAGAGCAAATAAGACAAGGCTTCGAAATCGATGAGATGGAGTATTGGAGTAATATTTAAGACCGAAACTGGATACAGTAACACCGCAGCAAAGGCTCACTAGCCGATTTAAAGGTACAATAACTGCCAGAGTGCCCGAAAATATTGTAAACTGCTAACTGCTTCTAACCGACTCGCATCAACATCCAAAAAACCTCACAGTTGAACATAAAAGCCACAAATCTCACAGCTGAGGATCGAAGCCACAAATCTCACAGCTGGAGATGAAAGCCACAAATCTCACAGCTGGAGATGAAAGCCACAAATCTCACAGCTAAACATAAAAGCCACAAATCTCACAGCTGAGGATCGAAGCCACAAATCTCACAGTTAAACATAAAAGCCACAAATCTCACAGCTGAGGATCGAAGCCACAAATCTCACAGCTGAGGATCGAAGCCACAAATCTCACAGCTGAGGATCGAAGCCACAAATCTCACAGCTGAGGATCGAAGCCACAAATCTCACAGCTGAGGATCGAAGTCACAAATCTCACAGCTGAGGATCGAAGCCACAAATCTCACAGTTAAACATAAAAGCCACAAATCTCACAGCTGAGGATCGAAGCCACAAATCTCACAGCTGAGGATCGAAGCCACAAATCTCACAGCTGAGGATCGAAGCCACAATCTCACAGCTGAGGATCGAAGCCACAAATCTCACAGCTGAGGATCGAAGCCACAATCTCACAGCTGAGGATCGAAGCCACAAATCTCACAGTTAAACATAAAAGCCACAAATCTCACAGCTGAGGATCGAAGCCACAAATCTCACAGTTAAACATAAAAGCCACAAATCTCACAGCTGAGGATCGAAGCCACAAATCTCACAGCTGAGGATCGAAGCCACAATCTCACAGCTGAGGATCGAAGCCACAAATCTCACAGCTGAGGATCGAAGCCACAATCTCACAGCTGAGGATCGAAGTCACAAATCTCACAGTTAAACATAAAAGCCACAAATCTCACAGCTGAGGATCGAAGCCACAATCTCACAGCTGAGGATCGAAGCCACAAATCTCACAGCTGAGGATCGAAGTCACAAATCTCACAGCTGAGGATCGAAGCCACAAATCTCACAGTTAAACATAAAAGCCACAAATCTCACAGCTGAGGATCGAAGCCACAAATCTCACAGCTGAGGATCGAAGCCACAAATCTCACAGCTGAGGATCGAAGCCACAATCTCACAGCTGAGGATCGAAGCCACAAATCTCACAGCTGAGGATCGAAGCCACAAATCTCACAGCTGAGGATCGAAGCCACAATCTCACAGCTGAGGATCGAAGCCACAAATCTCACAGTTAAACATAAAAGCCACAAATCTCACAGCTGAGGATCGAAGCCACAAATCTCACAGTTAAACATAAAAGCCACAAATCTCACAGCTGAGGATCGAAGCCACAAATCTCACAGCTGAGGATCGAAGCCACAATCTCACAGCTGAGGATCGAAGCCACAAATCTCACAGCTGAGGATCGAAGCCACAAATCTCACAGCTGAGGATCGAAGCCACAAATCTCACAGCTGAGGATCGAAGTCACAAATCTCACAGTTAAACATAAAAGCCACAAATCTCACAGCTGAGGATCGAAGCCACAAATCTCACAGCTGAGGATCGAAGCCACAATCTCACAGCTGAGGATCGAAGCCACAAATCTCACAGCTGAGGATCGAAGTCACAAATCTCACAGCTGAGGATCGAAGCCACAATCTCACAGCTGAGGATCGAAGCCACAAATCTCACAGTTAAACATAAAAGCCACAAATCTCACAGCTGAGGATCGAAGCCACAAATCTCACAGTTAAACATAAAAGCCACAAATCTCACAGCTGAGGATCGAAGCCACAATCTCACAGCTGAGGATCGAAGCCACAAATCTCACAGCTGAGGATCGAAGCCACAATCTCACAGCTGAGGATCGAAGCCACAAATCTCACAGCTGGAGATGAAAGTCACAAATCTCACAGCTGAGGATCGAAGCCACAAATCTCACAGCTGAGGATCGAAGCCACAAATCTCACAGTTAAACATAAAAGCCACAAATCTCACAGCTGGAGATGAAAGTCACAAATCTCACAGCTGAGGATCGAAGCCACAAATCTCACAGCTGAGGATCGAAGCCACAAATCTCACAGTTAAACATAAAAGCCACAAATCTCACAGCTGAGGATCGAAGCCACAAATCTCACAGTTAAACATAAAAGCCACAAATCTCACAGCTGGAGATGAAAGTCACAAATCTCACAGCTGAGGATCGAAGCCACAAATCTCACAGTTGAGGATCGAAGCCACAAATCTCACAGTTAAACATAAAAGCCACAAATCTCACAGCTGGAGATGAAAGTCACAAATCTCACAGCTGAGGATCGAAGCCACAAATCTCACAGCTGAGGATCGAAGCCACAAATCTCACAGTTAAACATAAAAGCCACAAATCTCACAGCTGAGGATCGAAGCCACAAATCTCACAGTTAAACATAAAAGCCACAAATCTCACAGCTGAGGATCGAAGCCACAAATCTCACAGTTAAACATAAAAGCCACAAATCTCACAGCTGAGGATCGAAGCCACAAATCTCACAGTTAAACATAAAAGCCACAAATCTCACAGCTGAGGATCGAAGCCACAAATCTCACAGTTAAACATAAAAGCCACAAATCTCACAGCTGAGGATCGAAGCCACAAATCTCACAGCTGAGGATCGAAGCCACAAATCTCACAGCTGAGGATCGAAGCCACAAATCTCACAGCTGAGGATCGAAGCCACAAATCTCACAGCTGAGGATCGAAGCCACAAATCTCACAGCTGAGGATCAAAGCCACAAATCTCACAGCTGAGGATCGAAGCCACAAATCTCACAGCTGAGGATCGAAGTCACAAATCTCACAGCTGAGGATCGAAGCCACAAATCTCACAGCTGAGGATCGAAGCCACAAATCTCACAGCTGAGGATCAAAGCCACAAATCTCACAGTTGGGGATCGCACCCAGGTCTTAAGACTCCGAAGCCGGTCAATTTAGATAAAAGCAACAACCAATTAAACAGCAAGTTTATTGCAGTTTGACAGCAAATATGCACTGAATAGATAACTTATACCCATCCACTTAACAGCTTCACTTCTGACAATGACTTCTCAGCTTATATTTGCCATTCAGACACTTAAGCATTCAACTGGTGTACATATTTGAGCCCAACATTGCCACATAAAGTTCACCCGCCAGCAGTCAAGTTCATGCAGCACAAGACATGGACAATCAATCAGTCAGCAACCACCTTCATACACAGAGCAATGCCCTCATTATCCAGCTATTCTCCCTAACACAGTGTCACGTGGCCTTGGCCCTCTGCGCAGCTCTCCTGCCCACCTGGGCCTGAAATCCAGACTTGATGCTGGCAACTGAGCACCGACTGCCGCAGGTGCTGCACTGCAGGAAGAACAGCCGAGTCTCCTTAACGAGCTCAGTGTCGTGAGACCGGCACGTGTGGCACATCACGTACTCCTTGATGTACGAGCGCAGCACCGATTCAATGTTCTTAGTCTGGAATCTGCCCTTAATAATGAGCTGGTTGTTCCCATCAACCGACCCGGTGGTGCCCAGCTCAGTTAGAAGGTAAGCCAACAGGTGGTCCGGCTTCCTTCGAATCTGCTTGCTGATCTCCGTGAAGTTGGCAAAGGCGGTCTTCTTGGTTCCAACTCGCATCAGAGACGGAGGCTTCATCACCACCTTCTTCTTCTCCGACAGCATATCCGGGTTCCGCTCCATCATGGCGCGGAAGGCCCGGCTGAGCAGCTCGCTGTAGCTGTAATCCTTGTCCTCGCTTCCATCTCCCTCCACAGCTGACGCCGCGCCTTGGCCTCCGTCCTCCTCAGGCTGCTCAGCCGTCGCCGCGGGTCGCTCCTTCGGCGGCTTCTTCTTCTTCTTTGTTTCGAGGTTAAAGTCTGCTTCAAGCTCCTCATCCACTGCTGGGGTCTCCTCGGCCAGCTCCTTCTTCTTATTCTTCTTCTTTTTTATGCTCGGGTCGAACATCTGCGCGAGTCAAACAGGGGAGTGAAAGGCATTGCAAACAAAGAGCAACGAACGAAGATTAGCGACGAAAAGCATAGATTGATAATCGACACTATTGACAGAGGCGATAACAATAGAAGCATTGCCAACTTAGCACACAGGCAAGAATTCGCACAGGCTGTATCGCTGGGGAGGTGATTATGTAACTTAATGAAGTCTAAACATACAAAAAACTTTTTGTCATGTGCTTCTTTATATGCAGGTTTTGTTAAGTGAACTTTTTCTTGCTGAACCTTGTTCTATATTGTAACTTTTTCATATGGAGCTTCCTGGTTGGTTTGGTTGGAGGCATGCATGAAATAAATGAAAAGGCCAAGCAAGATAGTGCTTAAATGATTTCTCCAAGGAATTAATTGCCTGCGGGTTTGACATACTCTTTACTATAGACAACTAGCAGTGAGGCTCAAAATGCATGTGTTTTTGCTATCTTTCTAATGTAAGACATGCTATTTGTAATGTGAGCACTTAACAATAGCTTTGCAATATGATTATATTGCAACTAGCAATAGAACCAAATAAATGGTTGAAGGGTAAGCTAATAATAATATCATAATATTCTAGAAGATGAACTAAACTAGATTGGATTTGTTCATGCTATGTGTAAATTTGAAGAGTAAAAAATACTTAGAGTCTATGGCTTCTATCTATAGCTTTTTCTATGAATTTTGTCTATGGCCCAAAAACAAGCATGCAACATTCTAGCAAGAAGCAGTATAAATATAGTAAATATTGATTCAATAATTGGTTCACTTATTAGCTAATTTAAATGCCAGTTCAATGCTTTTTGATACTAATGTCATTTTGCCTATATCTAAAAATGCAAACTTCAAAATTATTTTTGTAAATAAGCATAAAATGACATGGCTTAAAAGATGTCTTTGGTACAAAGTTAGACTATTAGACAAATGGGTAGACTTAGTGAGTGGTTAGTCAAAGAAGATAGATATGCCTACTATGCCTTCATTACTGCAGCTTTTATATATATATATATAGGACTGTCTATTCATCAGTTTTACTAATTAGTAATTGATTGTCTATTGTTTTAAAATGTATCAATATTTTCATTGAATATATTGCTGTTATTTAGTATTTATCATTAAACCAAATACTAGAGACAATAATTTTAATATCAAAATTAAAAGTAATTTTTAGTAAAAATTGGCTTTTGTAATTGAAAAATCATTAATTTTGTAGGCATTCTTTTGTTTTACAATCCCTGATAAGGTCAAGTTTTGTCTTACGATCCCCATTAAAAAGAGTCAAAAAAGACACTTTAGTTTATCAAAAAGTATGTTTCACATTTATTTTCCAAGAACAAAATCATTGCAACTCACTTTCCAGTCAACCTAATTCATCACTGCAACTCACTTTTCAATCAACTTGAGGATTGTGGGCATAGCATTAGTTATGAAAGCACATAGCTTATATTCACTTTCGTCATATGATCATTTAAATGGTGAACTTATATGTAGATGATCACAAGACAAAACTGAAAGAGCTTGTAGGTTTTGAATTACGATCACCGCATTGATAGAATTATATTAAAGGGATTGTATGACGAAAGTAAATGGATTACACATTACATCCCTGGTGAAGTTGCACTAGTTCACGGCAACTTAAGATATGAACTGCTACATTGATCTCCATCATTGATCTACAGGGTTCAAGAATAAAATTGTATTCATTATAAGATTCATAAGCGCCACCCCCTCACTTTTGTCATAAAATCCCCCCAGTTCATTGGACCTATGTGTTATACTGAGGGGTGAATGTATGACGAAAATGAAGGGGGGCATAGGGCGGCAGCGGTGCCCAAAAAGGCATACAAAAAGAGCCATGTAAAAAGAGCCAGGTGGCTTTCAGTTTGTAGACATATTAGAGGCTGCAATTGATTGTTTGGTTGAAACGTCTATTATAGTGACAATTTCCTACCATTTTGTCATACGATCTTTCCAATACAATTTTACTATTGGTGTGATTGTAAGTCGAAATCTACAAGCTCTTTTGGTTTCGTCTTGCAATCATCTGCATATAAATTCACCATTTAAATGATCGCATAACAAAAGTAAATATAAGGATAGGCTTCTAACTTCTATAAGACACAATATTTTATATTAAAATGACACAGAAGTGGTCCCATTTTGAAGTTTGATTTTAAGAGCAATTTTCTGTCCTCTGTGGGGGGATTGTATAACAAAAGTCCCAACTCCCATAGGGACAGTGCTAAGTGATCATAAAATGAAAGAATGCCATTTTGTAAATTAAAGATATACATTTTTAGGCTAATCTAAAGGCACATTAACTTGCTTGAGCACATTGACATGTACAATGGGGTATGGTCAAAATTGTTATATTCTAAATTATCATATAAAGATGAAAACTTGGTTGGGGCAATCCATAAGATGTTAACATTTGAATATCACGAATTCATTAAGTTTCTTGAAAATGAAACCAAATGAAACAAAAAATATAGGACCCTAGAATAAGTTGAAGCAAATTTTTATAATAGCTAAAAAATAATATAACTCAAGTTTATAACTCAAGTTTAAAAAATACATCTGCTTCTAATTATAGAGTTAGGCCCTAGCCTATCAAACCATTTCAAGGCAATCTTTCTATCATTCTTAATTAAAACTTAAATATTCAGTTAGACTATTAACTTTAATATAGGAATTAGTACAACGCTTTTATAGGCCTATCTTTTAAGCGAATGGTATGAATGTAATTTACAATTACAGTTGAAAATCATTTTGTTGGCAAATAAGAACATATTGCTACTATGAGAGCCCATATCCTTGCGTAGCCAATGAAATATAATATAATGATTTAGTGAATGCAGTATTGCCTAATGCTAAGACAATCATGATTATATAATTTAGTTGTTTTTCTTGTAACCAAATATGACAATCTCAAATATGATGACTTCAGCCAGAGCCATGCAATGTGCCCTCACATCAATACAACAATGGCCCCTCCCAATTTGAAATATGCTCTAACCAATAGCAGATTTAGAGGGGGTGCACAAGGTGCGCCTCCCCCATCGAGTTTTTTATATGTAAAATACACATTATCATGTATATAATACTTGTACATGATATGCATATATATGTACCTGGCTTAAAGTTAGTAGTCTGTGCCCCCAATTCAAAATTTTCTGGATCCACTACTGGCTCCAACACCACTGCTTATACCTTAATAAATGAATTGGTAGGCTGCTAGTATACACTTACTGGTTCAGATGATTCCTCCATGTCCATAGTTAATTCCAAAGCCTGTCTGTCTGTCACACGAAATCAAAAAAATCAAGCTTGCTTTTTTATCCAAAAAGTGATACTTTACTTGACTTATTTGAACTAAAACTTATTAGATATCACTAATTTGCTCAAATTAATTAATAAATCGTTATATTACAATAGGTCGGTCGATTGGATTGAAGTTTATTAACAAGATACTTTATCTATGTATGTAATCTTAACGTATTTATTTGATGATCTAGAAGAGGCAGGCCAGGTCAAGAAAATGACGAAATTTTATTTCATCGCAATCATAAATATGATTTGTTGAATAAATGCTTCAGTTTAATTTTCGTTTCGAAAATAAATATAGCAACTGTTATACATTAGTTTTTATTTTTTAAATCTAAGATGTGTTTTACTAAATAAGTTTGTTATATACTTTAAGCCGTGAAATATACATGAGGTACTACGCAAACACGTACCCCGTAGCGAAAAGGCTGTCCTTCAGCAAAATTTACAGTAGTAACAGATAACTTTAAGTCAGTGAACGCCAGAGGCTAGGGGAGTGGGAGGTCGATGGTCGTCTTTTTCTCGCTGCACTCTGCACCGCCGGCCTACTAGCTTAGGCGCGTGTCGAGCGGTTATTCGCGAAACTGCAGACATTGCTCCAATCAAGGACGACTTAAGTAGAAGGACGGGAAACCTCGTTTCTTAGAAAAGTTTTGAAGGCACTTTTTCCCGAAAAAATACACTACGGAGATAGGAAGTTTTCATTTTTCAGCACAAAAATTGTTATTGCGTTTGATAGGAGGCAGATCCAGTGTTCATATTTTGATATGTTGTGCCTTTTTTATTGCTCTATCGATATTTATAAAGCTTTTCGTTTAGAAAACTAGGATTCTATGTTAATTTTTTATTCTACGTATATTTTCGCGTGTCTTGTGCTTGAAATACATTAGAATGCCACGGCTCGGCTCTTTGGTTTTATGAGTCTATTTTGTCATTCTTACCCGACTGTGTAACAAATATTTGTAACAGAGATGATAAAATAGGTTCATAAAACCAAATATTGGAGCTGTGTCATGCATTTTTGTGATTTTTAGATACAGGAAATATACGTAGAATCAAAAATTAACATAGAATCCTAGTTTTCTAAACGAAAAGCTTTATAAATATCGATAGAGAAATAAAAAAAGCACAACATATCAAGAGATGAACACTGGATCTGCCTCCTATCAAACGCAATAACAATTTTTGTGCTGAAAAATGAAAACTTCCTATCCCCGTAGTGTATTTTTTCGGGAAAAAGTGCCTTCAAAACTTTTCTAAGAAACGAGGTTTCCCGTCCTACTTAAGTCGTCCTTGGCTCCAATATTAATCTTCGAAAGCGAACGTAAAAAGCTTAAAATAGAAAGCTTCAACTCGGGGACTACTGAAGCAGGATGGAAAACTACGTTTCAAAATTTGTCGTTGCTTTTCACAGGAGACAGATCCTAGCGTACATCTTCTGATATATGACTTGCCTTTCTTATAGCTAGCTCTAATTGATGTTCATAGAGTTTTTTTGCTCAAAAGATAAGGATTCGAAGTTAATTAAATTGACTAGACTTACTAAAAAAATTAAGCTTTTTCATAAATATGGCCTATACATGTAGGAGAGTACTTAGCCTAAAAATTGAAGCCTTTTATTCTCTGGTTTAATGAAGGCTATTAATTATAGATTGCAGATTATAAAGTTATAACTTATATATAGCTGAGCATGCATAGATAGACGTATTTTTTCGGTAAAACCTGCCTTTCTAAACATTTCCAAAAATTAAACGTAGTAATTCTGTCACTCGAACAATCCTTGTTCAAATTTTATGTAGATTTAACATTTAATTAGCTGAAATTAAGTAGACCTACGGGCAGGGGTAGTTATTGATTAACGCCAATCTACTACATGTAAGATTAAAAATTTTAAATGACAAAAGTCGCTTTAGATTCAGAGTATCCGAAATTTCAATTGGTTAGTCTAAATAATATAATAATAATAATAATAATAATTGATTACACCTGTCTTAATGGGCCTTAATGAGCAGATGTGTGCAACGGACAGCTCAGCCGCAGCTATTGCCCGGCGCATCTGAAGGCTGCGTACGGCTGTTCAGTCCAAGGACTGGGGGGGGGGGGGGTCGCCACACACCCTCAATTACCCCAGCTAATGCTGGCACCCATTTTACAGCTGGGTGAACTGAAGCAATGCAGAGTTTAATTTCTTGCTCAAGGATACAAATTGTTTCAGTAGGATCGGGAATCGAACCCCCGACCTTCAAGTCGTGAGTCCGACGCTCTGACCACTAGGCTACAACCCACTTTTAGTCTAAAGCAGAGAATAAAGTAGTAAAAATACACCTTAATAAAATAAAAGGCTTGCTTAATAAAATAGTAAGTAAGCATAAATTAGATAGGTAATTATCTTTATTGCAGTTGCATCGTTTCTGGCATTTGAAATATTGGAATTTGCTTTCTTGTGTACATACAAGTTAGTAACGCAGTATAAAATCTAGATAGAAGTGTCGTGATAACGCTTAGTTATACATTTAATTCTGACCTGATTGCACTGTACGAGACCTTTAAAACAGCGAAATATTGGCACAATAACAAACCGTCATTTATTTTGGTTTACACCAAAAAATATTCATTTAGGCTTCAAAGCCGGCGCCGCAGTCACAACTAATTCGTCAAAAGCCGTCGCCGGGTCCGGCTCCCTGGTAAAGACCAGACCAGCGTGACAGCCAAGGACAACCTCGGCAGTTGTGTACACAATATCGTCGCCAAGGAGGTGGCCACCAATCGCACGGCCGTGCTCGTCTGACAGGCAAATATGCAGATGGCACGATTGGCCGCCCTGGCTGATGGTGCCAACCAGTGAAACAATTTCCATGTGGCGTTGCAGCACCTCGGACTGCAATAAAAGATTATCCCATCGGATATAATACAACGGATGCCAACTGGCGTTAGTTGAAAATTAGAAAATCAAATAAATTGACCTCACATTTTAACCCTACCATTTATACTGCTGAGTCCCTCTGACCTACAGAAGTTACCAGACTGAATAATTACTCAAATTTGAAATTTGAAAGAGTACTAATGAAATTTCAAGAATCCCAATAATTTTAAAATTAGTGATACTCTAAACCAAAGGTCGACAACCTCCGACCCACGAAGCCTCGAAACTTCACAATAGCAATCTGGCCCGTATCTGATCTCCCCTCTCTTCTATCTTCTTTCTCCTCTCCTCTCGCCCCTCTTCTCTCCTCTGCTTTCGCCTTCTCTTCTGCCGTCTCTTATCCTTATCTATTTTTTTTATCTTCTCCCTTTTCTCTTCTTTCGTCCCATATCTCATCTCCTCTCTCCGACTTTCCGCTCTTCTCTTCTCTATTCCCTCTTCTTCTCTATCTCTCCCCCGACTAGTGACCATTAGCTAGGTTATTTATCTCTTTATGCTTTAAATGAAATGTGACAAATATGGAGCTTCATTTAAATGGCATATAGGTAGGAAAATATGGGGGGGGCATCACATCCCGAAATATCATTAACCCGAAAAATCACAACTCCGAAAAACAAAATAGCAACGCACATCATAAACCCGAAAAATCACAAACCCGAAATATCCTAACTCCGAAAGTGCTAGCAATGTCCAACACTATTTTGGTTTTCGAAGTTATGATATTTCGGGTTTATGATGGGCGTTGCTAACACTTTCGGAGTTATGATATTTCGGGTTTACGATGGGCAATGCTATTTTGCCATTTTTGGTTTTCGGAGTTGTGATTTTTCGGGTTTATGATATTTCGGGTTTATGATGGGCGTTGCTATTAATTTCGGAGTTGTGAATTTTCGGGTTTGTGATTTTTTGGGTTTATGATGGGAAGTGCTTTCGGAGTTGTGATTTTTCGGGTTTATGATGGCGACCCGGAAAATGATGCCAATGTCAATATGGCATCTGGGGTTTAAATTCAGCGTGTCAAAATTAAATTTGATCTTCTATATCACATTCTATGACACAAAGATAAAATCTAGACAACAATTCATTTCTATGTATTGCTGAGACTAATATAATATCACAAGTGCTTGAGTTTTTTTAGAAAAATCAGAATACTTACTGGGTTGGTGCCAGAACCATCAGATGAGGTGGCATAGCGCAGTCTAGCTTGGGTGAGGCTACCAACACAGCTGATAACAAAAGCAGAGCTCAGGCCCTGCTCTTTCACCAGTTGCATCAGGGACTCGCGCAGCAGCTCCCCAGGCTTAAGTCGAACAGCAACGCAGTCCTGAAAAATGGATGCAAAAAGGGCTAAATGATATTTAAAGCTATATTAGGATTATAGTAGGAAAAAATTGGGAGACTAGACAAATACACATCATTGATTTATCAATATACTAATATAAATATAATCCTACACAATAGCCTCCAAAATATAGACTATGCATACAAATATTTTGGCCTGCAGACTGCATACCAGAGTTTAACTATTGCATATAGAAGTATACATTTTTGTATACCAATGCACATGGTACAACTACAAAGTTCCCTAGACCCTATTGCATACAAATATTTATTTACAAAAATGGCATTGTCAAGAAAATGGATCTTAGATAATCCAATAGAAAATTAGTTTTTTTTAAAAATGCCAACTCCATTGGAGGAGAAAGGGAATAGAATTCCCATTGCCAAAATTACATTCCCTAAAATCTATTAGCTGAATCCTATGACCCTAATCCAATCTTCTAAATCTTCTTTAAAACCTCCTAAATAACATATCTTGTTTTCCCTGTTTGCAAAAAATGATTGCCATTGTCCAGACTGACTTTTTCCTATCTCCTCTTTTCTCTTTATTCTCTCATCTTCCTCTTTGCTCTTATCTCTCCTCTCTTTTCTCTCTCATCTCTCCTCTCTGTGCTCTCTCATCTCTCCTCTCTGTGCTCTCATTTCTACTTTCCTCTCTCCTCTCTACTCTCTTATCTCTCTCATTGTTCTCCCATTTCTCTTGTTATCTGTCTCCCTTTTCCTCTTGCTTCTATCTCTACTTTCTTTCTCCTCTTATCTATTGTCTCTCCTCTACTTGTTCTCTCTTTTCTCTTACCTCTCTGCTCTCATCTCTACTTTTATTTCTCTTGTCATTTTTTTCCTTTCTCCTTTCTCCTCTCACTTCTTTCTCTACTCTCTTTTCTCTCCTTTCTCATCTCTATTCTCTCATTTTTTGTCTTTTCTCTATCTATCCCTCTTTCTTTTCTCTTTTCTTTTTCTTTTCCTCTCTGCTCTCATTTTTCATCTTTTCTCTTTCCTTATGTCTCTCTTATCTTTTTTCTCTCCTCTCTTATCTGTCTTCTCTTTTCTTGCAACTACCTCATGCCTATAGTTTTTTCTATTCTTTTTTCTCTCCTCTCTTATCTGTCTTCTCTTTTCTTGCAACTACCTCATGCCTATACTTTTTTCTATTCTTTTTTCTTTCCTCTCTTATCTGTCTTCTCTTTTCTTGCAACTACCCCATGCCTATACTTATTTCTATTCTTTTTTCTCTACTATTTATTTTTTTCTCTTTCTCTCTGTGTTCTTCTGTGTTCTTATATCTACACTTTTGTAAATTATTTTAAGCTTTATTTAAGCCAAAATATAAATAAAGAATATCTAACCATGTACTGATATAGCATATAACCATGATCAATTTTATATTATATCCTTTGATCTTTCTTTTTTTATTTTCTATTATTTCTTACTTACATCCTCTCCAAGAAACATATATAATTTAATTTAGGCCTAATCTAATTTGATTCAATCAATATTATCTCTAGGCCCTATCTAATTGCAGTTAATTAGGACTTTATTAAATTAAAATTATACTCTATTAAGCATATTAAAACTGTTTTTAATGCTATGCTTTTTTATATTTGAAGCAAACAACTTGTATCCTTAAACTTAGCATTGCAAGATCTATCTAGCAATATAAGCTTCTCCTCTGAAGTTTAAAACTTAAGGAACAATTAGCATTTTTAAACTTCTTGATTTAAATCATTAAAGTATAACTATAAATATATATTCACTGTCTACTATAGTAATAGAGGCTTACAAATCTATTCAATTGAATTTCACTTCCTAGCTTTTTACATTATATTTCACATTATATCATTATAATATCAATATCATATTAGATTTCTAAAAGGGGGAACACTCGGCCTACTTAGAGTAAGGAGCTAAAAAAAATATCACATTGCATATGTTTTTTTGAAGTGAAGGAAGTGAAGTGATTTTAAACTAAAGCTCATGACCTTTGACAAAACAATGTTTGATCCAAATACAACATCATATTGTGCCTCTTCAACTCAAGAATGAAGAAACAAGTAGTAGGCCTAAGTAAGTAAGTAGTAGTAAGTAATAAGTTGGCTCAGGCAAGAAGCCTCTTTGGCCAGTATTATGTCAATTTTCTTATATTTAATAATAATTCAAGAGTAGAACTTATAGAAGGAGATATTTATGCATAAGTACTTGTACGAAATTTCAAGTTTTGTAATAATATATTATTTAAAAGAATGCCTAATTTTTTTGGCAATGGCTAGAGTTCCAGCACCGGAACCCATTTTCTAATGGCTATGGATACAGCAGAGCCATTATAATATAGATGGAACATTATATTTTTCTTTCTACAGGTGGCTGATATTGAGATTTTGTTCTAGATTAAAATTTAAGACGATATGATAAGATTCGGGAGTCCGGGACGAGATGCTTTTAATATTCAGACTTCTTAGATATGTTCTTAGCAGTCCTTATACACCCGACGAGAACCGGCTAGCCGGGCCAAAAGCTTACAAAATCATCGGGCTAACCGGCAGGAAAGCGCGCTCTCGAGCTCTCGCTTCTTCCGGCTAGACGGGCCCAAAGCGCGCTCCCATACAATCAAATGGGAGTGTATCAATTGAAAGCTTTTAACGGGTGTTTAATAACAATTTGCAGTAGAAAAATCGACGTTTGTTAATATTAATTCGCTTGCATGTAATTTGAAAACAAACTTTACAGGAATGAGCTATGGTTCCTATGTTCAACGTTCAACAAAAGCTTTTAAGGCATATTTGTTGTGCTACTGTGCATTGCTGTGCTGGCCTATGCACTAGACTAAACAAGTGAAGGCTTCGTGTACAAGATAAATGAAAGGAGCTTTTCTTAAATTTCTTGTGCATTATTATGTGATTGCTTAAGTAATTTTGTTCTATAGTTTAAAGCCTGTCACGTGTCAGTTAATTAATAATACGCAGGCATTTGAAATATATATGTAGGTCTAATATTTTGAGAAGTAACTTATAAGCTGCTTTTATTCAATTATAAAAAAGCTTGAATTTAATTAAATTCTATTTGTTTAGCTATAGCCCTATGTATTAGGACTATGTATGTAGGAAAGCCTATTGAGCACTAAGCCTAGGCCTAGCTTATTGACTTGGTCTTAATGAATAGATTTAGCTAACTTACTAGATAAGAGCCTTAAAATTTTTGTTTTTTCTATCTATCTACTTTATGTATACCAACAATAGGCCTAGACTAAATAACAAACTATAAAACTAAGCCTACAATATTTTATATCAAATACCTGATGTTTGACTTATTTTCCTTTCCTTAGATCCCCTCTCCCCTAACCTTGGATTTCCTCCCTCTAACCCTAGCTTCTCTCCCCCTGACCCCTGGCTTCCCTCCATCCTAATCCTTGGCTTCACTCCTAACCCTTGGCTTCCCTCCCTTGACGGCTTGACCTTGGCTTCCCTCCCCCTGACCCTGGCTTCTCTCCTTACTGACCCCTGGCTTCTCTCCTCCCTGACCCTGGCTTTGCCCCCCTGACCCTGGCTTTTCTTCCCTTGACCCTAGCTTCTCTCCTCCCCTGACCCTGGCTTCTCTCCTCCCCTGACCTGGCTTCTCTCCTCCCCTGACCCTGGCTTCTCTCCTCCCCTGACCTGGCTTCTCTCCTCCCCTGACCCTGGCTTCCTTCCCTAACCCTGGCTTCTCTCCCCTTGACCCTGGCTTCTCTCCCCTTGACCCTGGCTTCTGTCCGCCTGATCCTGGCTTCCCTCCCTTGACCCTGGCTTCTCTCCTCCCCTGACCCTGGCTTTTCTCCTTACTGACCCCTGGCTTCTCTCCCGCTGACCCTGGCTTCCCTGCCCTGACCCTGGCTTCCTTCCCCTGACCATGGCTTCTCTCCCCCTGACCCTGGCTTCCCTCCCCTGACCCTGGCTTCCCTCCCCTGACCCTGGCTTCCCTCCCCTGACCGTGGCTTCTCTCCCCCTAACCCTGGCTTCTCTCCCCCTGACCCTGGCTTCTCTCTCCCTGACCCTGGCTTCCCTCCCCTGACCCTGGCTTCTTTCCCGCTGGCCTTGGCTTCCCTCACTTGATCCTGGCTTCCCTCCCCTGACCCTGGCTTCTCTCCCGCTGGCCTTGGCTTCCCTCACTTGACCCTGGCTTCTCTCCCCTGACCCTCGCTTCCTTCCCCTGACCCTGGCTTCTCTCCCCTGGACCCTGGCTTCTCTCCACTTGGCCCTGGCTTCTCTCCTCCTGACCCTGGCTTCCCTCCCCTGACCCTGGCTTCTCTCCCCTGGCCCTGGCTTTTCTCCTTACTGACCCCTGGCTTCCCTCCCTCCTGACCCTGGCTTCCCTCCCCTGACCCTGGCTTCTCTCCCCTGACCCTGGCTTCTCTCTGCCTGGCCCTGGCTTTTCGCCTTACTGACCCCTGGCTTCTCTCTCAATGACCCTGGCTTCCCTCCCCTGACCCTGGCTTCTCTCCCCCTGACCTTGGCTTCCCTCCCCTGACCCTGGCTTCTCTCCCCTGACCCTGGCTTCTCTCTGCCTGGCCCTGGCTTTTCGCCTTACTGACCCCTGGCTTCTCTCCCCTGACCCTCGCTTCCTTCCCCTGACCCTGGCTTCCTTCCCCTGACCCTGGCTTCCTTCCATCCTAATCCTTGGCTTCACTCTTAACCCTTGGCTTCCCTCCCTTGACCTTGGCTTCCCTCCCCCTGACCCTGGCTTCTCTCCTTACTGACCCCTGGCTTCTCTCCTCCCCTGACCCAGGCTTCTCTTCTCTCCTGACCCTGGCTTCTCTCCTCCCTGACCCTGGCTTCCCTCCCCTGACCCTGGCTTCTCTTCCCTTGACCCTGGCTTCTCTCCTCCCCTGACCCTGGCTTCTCTCCTCCCCTGACCCAGGCTTCTCTCCTCTCCTGACCCTGGCTTCCTTCCCCTAACCCTGGCTTCTCTCCCCTTGACCCTGGCTTCCCTCCCTTGACCCTGGCTTCTCTCCCGCTGGCCTTGGCTTCCCTCACTTGACCCTGGCTTCTCTCCCCTGACCCTCGCTTCCTTCCCCTGACCCTGGCTTCCTTCCCCTGACCCTGGCTTCTCTCCCCTGACCCTGGCTTCTCTCCCCCCTGACCCTGGCTTCTCTCCCCTGGCCCTGGCTTTTCTCCTTACTGACCCCTGGCTTCCCTCCCTCCTGACCCTGGCTTCCCTCCCCTGACCCTGGCTTCTCTCCCCTGGCCCTGGCTTTCTCCTTACTGACCCCTGGCTTCTCTCCTCCCTGACCCTGGCTTCCCTCCCCTGACCCTGGCTTCTCTCCCCTGACCCTGGCTTCTCTCTGCCTGGCCCTGGCTTTTCGCCTTACTGACCCCTGGCTTCTCTCTCAATGACCCTGGCTTCTCTCTCAATGACCCTGGCTTCCCTCCCCTGACCCTGGCTTCTCTCCCCCTGACCTTGGCTTCCCTCCCTTGACCCTGGCTTCTCTCCCGCTGGCCTTGGCTTCCCTCACTTGACCCTGGCTTCTCTCCCCTGACCCTCGCTTCCTTCCCCTGACCCTGGCTTCCTTCCCCTGACCCTGGCTTCTCTCCCCTGGACCCTGGCTTCTCTCCCCTGGCCCTGGCTTTTCTCCTTACTGACCCCTGGCTTCCCTCCCTCCTGACCCTGGCTTCCCTCCCCTGACCCTGGCTTCTCTCCCCTGGCCCTGGCTTTCTCCTTACTGACCCCTGGCTTCTCTTCTCCCTGACCCTGGCTTCCCTCCCCTGACCCTGGCTTCTCTCCCCTGACCCTGGCTTCTCTCTGCCTGGCCCTGGCTTTTCGCCTTACTGACCCCTGGCTTCTCTCTCAATGACCCTGGCTTCTCTCTCAATGACCCTGGCTTCCCTCCCCTGACCCTGGCTTCTCTCCCCCTGACCTTGGCTTCCCTCCCTTGACCCTGGCTTCTCTCCCGCTGGCCTTGGCTTCCCTCACTTGACCCTGGCTTCTCTCCCCTGACCGTCGCTTCCTTCCCCTGACCCTGGCTTCCTTCCCCTGACCCTGGCTTCTCTCCCCCCTGACCCTGGCTTCTCTCCCCTGGCCCTGGCTTTCTCCTTACTGACCCCTGGCTTCTCTTCTCCCTGACCCTGGCTTCCCTCCCCTGACCCTGGCTTCTCTCCCCTGGCCCTGGCTTCTCTCTGCCTGGCCCTGGCTTTTCGCCTTACTGACCCCTGGCTTCTCTCTCAATGACCCTGGCTTCTCTCTCAATGACCCTGGCTTCCCTCCCCTGACCCTGGCTTCTCTCCCCCTGACCTTGGCTTCTCTCCCCCTGACCCTGGCTTCCCTCCCCTGACCCTGGCTTCCCTCCCCTGACCCTGGCTTCCCTCCCCTGACCCCTGGCTTCTCTCCCCCTGACCCTGGCTTCCTTCCCCTGACCCTGGCTTCTCTCCCCCCTGACCCTGGCTTCTCTCCCCTGGCCCTGGCTTTTCTCCTTACTGACCCCTGGCTTCTCTTCTCCCTGACCCTGGCTTCCCTCCCCTGACCCTGGCTTCTCTCCCCTGACCCTGGCTTCTCTCTGCCTGGCCCTGGCTTTTCGCCTTACTGACCCCTGGCTTCTCTCTCAATGACCCTGGCTTCTCTCTCAATGACCCTGGCTTCTCTCTCAATGACCCTGGCTTCCCTCCCCTGACCCTGGCTTCTCTCCCCCTGACCTTGGCTTCTCTCCCCCTGACCCTGGCTTCCCTCCCCTGACCCTGGCTTCCCTCCCCTGACCCCTGGCTTCTCTCCCCCTGACCCTGGCTTCTCTCCCCCTGACCCTGGCTTCCCTCCCCTGACCCTGGCTTCCCTCCCCTGACCCTGGCTTCCCTCCCCTGACCCTGGCTTCCCTCCCCTGACCCCTGGCTTCTCTCCCCCTGACCCTGGCTTCCTTCCCCTGACCCTGGCTTCTCTCCCCCCTGACCCTGGCTTCTCTCCCCTGACCCTCGCTTCCTTCCCCTGACCCTGCCCTCTGCTATCTGCTCTACCCTGCTTCTCCGCCCTCTGCTAAAGTAGTCTCGTATTAGTACCAAGCAGCACAGCTTATTGAAAGCACATTCTTCCTTCAGAAAAAGCTACCGGTGAAGCCCAGCTGCTGTACCATTGGCACCTTTGCTTTGGTCACCGTCTCGAACAACGCTGCTGCGGCCGGGACTGCCGCTGGTTCTGCTCGAACAGCCGCCTCGAACGCTACAGTCGGTGCAAAGCGTACTATAACCTTCAGCAATGCGGTGATCGTATCAAAGTTAGCTCAGAATGGAACGGTCGTTGAAAGCATTTTGTCTTGAGCTGTCAGCAAATGGAAATTCGTATCATTGACAGTTCATGTTAGCTTTATTTATAGTCAATTTTTTTAACTTTGTTTATCCGTACCTTTTACCCTTGCTCTACTTTTATCCATAACTTGTTAGTTTCTTGCTCATGTACTCTATGCATGCACATATACATGCATTAGTACTTCCGATCACCGTTAGTGAGGTTTCACAAGTCACCAATAGCCATAACACAAAAGCCATGCATTGACAAGCCATATCTAATTTTGGCAGAGGCGAGGAGAGCGGTAAGGTGGCGGGAGCTGAGAGCGGGAAGGTGGCGGGAGCTGAGAGCGGTAAGGTGGCGGGAGCTGAGAGCGGGAAGGTGGCGGGAGCTGAGAGCGGGAAGGTGGCGGGAGCTGAGAGCGGGAAGGTGGCGGGAGCTGAGAGCGGGAAGGTGGCGGGAGCTGAGAGCGGGAAGGTGGCGGGAGCTGAGAGCGGGAAGGTGGCGGGAGCTGAGAGCGGGAAGGTGGCGGGAGCTCAGAGCGGGAAGGTGGCGGGAGCTGAGAGCGGGAAGGTGGCGGGAGCTGAGAGCGGGAAGGTGGCGGGAGCTGAGAGCAGGAAGGTGGCGGGAGCTGAGAGCGGGAAGGTGGCGGGAGCTGAGAGCGGGAAGGTGGCGGAAGTTGAGAGCTGAGAGGTTTGACCAAAGGACTGTCGTCGCGCTCTGACAGTGTGGCTGAACTGACCACTTGTACCTTCTGCATATTTTATATTTTGGTCAAAAAATCATAAGTTGACTTGTAGGTGTTCACGTCGTGGTACGTTCGTTTTTGCGGCTGTTGCTAAGTCTTGTGGAATTGTTAAATCGAATTGTCCGTGTTATTTTCTCGTTTTTTATTATAGTGTGCCATTTAGTGTACCTGAATTGTGCCATTTTTTGACAAACGACAAAGAGAAAATACTAGTAGCTGACAATGGAATGTGCGATGAGCGAGAGAAAAATAAAGGATATGTTGTACGAAAACTGAGAAATAATTGTTCTTTTTTGTTTGCAATAAAAAAGCCAATAAAAGGAAGAGAAGTTGAAGTGGATGAGTTCAATTTTTTCATCGCAAATATTATCAGGGAGCTTACCGCGAGGGCCACTGGGTGCTTGGGATGGTCAAGCAAGGTACACGCAAATGCATGATGGTACAAGTACCCAACCGGTCTGCTGAGTCAGATTATTCAGCAGTGTGTTGCCTGGGACACGCATTTTAACTGACGGCTGGCAGGTATATAGTGCGCTTCCCCAGGTGTTTGTCAATCACCGTCTGCATTTCGTTGATCCGAACGATCCAACTGTGCCCACAAACAACATCGAAGGCACCTGGGCACTCGTGAAGGCGAAGTTTTGCAGCCAGCATGGCACTAGTGACGACCTTTTTTGAGTCCCATCTTAGCGAGTTCCTCTGGCGCCAACTCTAGCCAGAGAAGTGCTTTGGGAACTTCCTGTACTAGGGGAATATAGCTGTGTAACCTATTTTTAAGACCTTAAGTATGCTCTAATAAACTTGTTTTAGTTCGTTTGTTTAAAAAACTTGGACATGCTAAAAAGCCTTATTGATGAAAGCGCCACATACAATTACGTATGTACCCTTGTACATGTACGAGTTACTGTCGATTTCTAACAGTTTAATAAATATTTCTTCCAGCGTTTATGTGACTTCTGCGATATAATGTACCTGCATTGAGTAAGGTGGTGTGGTGGGTGTTGAGTGAAGTGGTGTGGTGTACAATAGGATACATTCTAGAAAGTGGTATAAATCGATATACATGCACTATACACTGTAACTATATAGGATCGAGTTCATGTATTTCGGGCTGTTAGAAAAGGGATAGAATTTTGATATTATTATCGATAGTAACTTGCGTTACTCGTACAGTACTTCATCACGCATAGCGCTATGCAACTCATTAAAAGATGAGGTTAGGTGTTAGTGTGTTCTGTGTAGGTGCCAATGTTGGGGCGTAGCGAGGAGGGGTCATTAGCACTTGGGAGAGCACCAATAAATACGGAAGCGATTCTGAATGGCTTCAATGGAATTTCTTATATTAATACGTACATGTAGAAGTACATGTACGGAAGACAGAACGGCCGTCCGCATGCGACTCCTGCCGTTCCCTGAATTTAGTGCGTGCACCTCTAGACTGTTAAGAAATTTGGTCAAGAATCTTCTTTAAAATAAGAATCACACAGCTTCATGCACATGTGCTACGAGTAATTGCTTTCCAGGACGTGAACTCTACGACTATACATGTAAGTGCAAAATGTATTGACATACAATAGAATATACCTGAACACAGTTTCTACCTACAATAAGGCGCATACATGTACATGGCCATGTTTATCATGCCATATTGGTAACATTATTTATGACTTGTGGAACTCACAAACTGTGATCTACACATGTATCATATACGTACATCCCATACATCATATATACAGTTACATGAGCTAGAAATTACATGTAACAGAATAATAGCCAAGTGACTTGACCATACGTACGTACGAAGAAGTACAAGCGATTACACATTGATTCCAGTGAAGACTCCCTAGAACTCGCTCTCTATAGTATGCATCCTGCTGTAATTTAGTTGAACACTCTCTATCAATTTAGTTGATAGTGTATGCTTGATTAGTGGTCAAGCTCCCCTGAACAAAACTAGCGGCTGATCCGGGTTTTTTATAGGTACACGCCAAAAGGCATAGCCGCCACGTACCAGAACAACAACAACAGAATACGCAGTCAGCGTCACAGGTCGTGAATGAACGCCACGCCGCCGGCTCCGGGGCGCCAGCATCAGCCAGCAGGCAGCTAGTCGAGTCGAAACGCCGAGTGCGCGCCTGTCCCCGCCGGTAGGGCCGGTGCCTGCAGCGTCAGCAGCAGCACCTCCTGCACCGGCTTTGGCCAGTACGATTCGGCGCGGATGATGTGGCCTGCCAGCTGGAGTCGCTGACGGCGCAACAGGTCGCTTGGACGCACCAGGCCGGCGCGGTGATACAAATTTGTTTTATTATTGTTTGTTTTCCCGCGAAGCCGAACCACCGGTCCCCGCCGGGAACCCCTTCATTTCCTATAGAGTCGCCCACCAACTAAAGATCCCCCTTATGCAAAAGTCTTTACATTCCTCATTTCCAGCACTGATTACAAGTAAACCGTCCCTTGTATGCCTCCTCGCATAGAGTCCATTAGAGTGTTACATGTACATTTACGTGCCATTTCTAGTAGTGTCGAGTTTTTCGGGTGTACTCCTGCACAGGTGACTGCAGAGGCGGCCACGCCCTTCGGCAAACAAACAACCCGGGCCCGCGCTGTCGAGATAATTGAAACTTGACCGCAACGTCAGCTACAAAACAGCATTCAGAGGTGGAAAAGTCCATGTGAGGCATGCACGGCGGCTGGTAATTTTCAGCGCTAGAGCCCAGAGGTTTACACAGATATTCTCAGGCAGCCCCCGGGTTTCGTCACATGACTTGGATCGAGCAGAAAAACTTAATTTGTAGTTCGCTCCTGGCAGCGCGAACAGGTTGGTAGGCGACTGAAGCAGCATCGGCAGCTGGTGCACCGCGCATCGGCTGTTTTGACAGCTCCCCAGACTAGCAGTCCGACTGAATCAGTAGACTGCTGCGAGCCCCCGCCCTTATTTTGCCGCTTCCCCTGCGTTGCTGAAGCCCAATTCGACCCTACATGTATGAATATGCGTAAATTTTTAATACACAATAAGTGAGTCTTCCTTGCTAGACCCCTGCCTCAGGTTTGCTCCATGCAACCACTATAGCCGGAATACCCATGGCCCACCAGGGTGAGCGCTCATCAGAATCGCATGAAGATTTCTCTCTTGAGCACTTTTACCAAGACACCATTAACAGACATTTCATGGTCTATATTCAGGAGCACCAAGCTTGCAACCAAGACCTTATATAACAATGGTTGTCAAAGGGCACAGTGCATATTCTAGCATGCGGGAAATATTCAACTACATCGAATGTGAGAAGCAGAAATCTCACTCCAGAGTACTCTGAGGGCTTCTCAGAAGCAGGAGCACCCACTCCCTCCTTCATGACGCCGCCTGGACTGCAGACCCCTCAAAAAAGCGTACGTCACCGCTCAGCACAAAACTGAATGCCCATGCAGCAAATGTGCACCGCTGACGATCGAGCGCACTTTTGTTCACTTCAGCGCCCTACACCAAGGCAGCGTCCTTTCTTGCCAGTGTAGGAACTCTCGGCAGCTTGCTGGGAGCATTCGAAACATGCTTAAGCTGCACCACTAAGAGCGAAATAAAATGTGAGTTCACTGAGAAAATTTTACTTCTGGAGTGTAAAGCTAAATCAACAAAATTTTGCGGAGCGCATGCTATTTAAGAAATACTCCAGAAACACAAAACCAAGTTTTCGACAAAATTATATGACCAACTAAAATCGGAAAGCTCCTGGTCATAACTGTATGTAACATGAAAGTTTATATCTGTATTTTTTGCACGCGTCTTCATGAAGAGCAGTAATGTTTAAAAAATTAACTGGCGGTAACAACAAAAAACACCTGTCAGTTCCTTGTAGAAATATAAGAACCTGTAAAAACAACAGGATTTTGACAGTATAAGGGGTTGGTCATTGTTGGTCCACAATGGTACAGTCGAAATTATTTTGGATTATTTGCTTAAACTGAAAGCCTGACACTGAAGTCTAGTGGCACTTGCTCCGAGCTTTGTGATCAAGGATTGAATTAAAATGGCACACGTTGAACACCATACCCTGTCACAGAGCAGTATCGTCTCGAAAAAATGTCTCCCAGAAATCACAGCAAAAATATATGAAGCTCCGATGTTACAAACTGCATTGATTCGAAAAATGCTTTTACAAATGGAAAATCCACCCATAAACAACCTAAAAAAACGACACCAAAAACGTCGAGTGTGGCTCCATTTGCACAGGGAGTAATGCGAGTAGCAATATTGGAAAAGGGCGATGACAAATGGGTGCTTTTGTTGAGCTTTACAAGATCTGAACATGTATTAACAGAATTCGGTGATCTCAATGTTAAAGGGATTGTCGACATGTATTAAAGAATTAAAAAATAGCTTTGGCGGAGCCAGCTTCAGTTTCGGCTGCAGCAGCGATGTTTGAGGCAGCTGCTTAAGTGGAACCAGCGGCAGACCCAGCCGTAACGGTTGCACCAGATGTCAGCGTATCAGAACTCATAGTGGCGGCACATACAAACTAATTTCAGCTCAGTGTGTACAAATAGTTAGAAAGCTCGCGCTTGGATAGCTTTTGCGGGTGAACAGCTGCTTGTGAACAAACAGCTGCTTGTTTGTTGCTAGGCCAATCGCACCAGAGGCAAAAGCAAAGGTGCCAATGGTACAGCAGCTGGGCTTCACCGGTAGCTTTTTCTGAAGGAAGAATGTGCTTTCAATAAGCTGTGCTGCTTGGTACTAACACGAGACTACTTTAGCAGAGGGCGGAGAAGCAGGGTAAAGCAGACAGCAGGGAGCAAAGCAGCGGGGGCAGAGCAGGGGGCAGAAAACCAGAGGACAGAAAAGCAGGGGGCAAAGGAGCAAGGTAAAGCAGACAGCAGACGTCAGAGGAAGAGGGCAGAGCAGGGCAGAAGTTACGGGTCAAGAGGGGTCAGGAGATAGGGAGCCATGGGTCAAGAGGGAAGGAAACAGGGGTCAGGAGGGAGGGAATCCAGGGGTCAGGAGGGAGGGAAGCCAGGGTCAGGGGAGGGAAGCCAGGGTCAGGGGAGAGAAGCCAGAGTCAAGGGGAGGAGAGAAGCTAGGGTCAAGGGAGGGAAGCCAGGGTCAGGGAGGGAAGCCAGGATCAGGGGAGGGAAGCCAGGGTCAGGGGGACAGAAGCCAGGGCCAAGTGGAGAGAAGCCAGGGTCAAGGGAGGGAAGCCAAGGTCAGGGGGAGAGAAGCCAGGGTCAGGAGGGAGGGAAGCCAGGGGTCAGTAAGGAGAAAAGCCAGGGCCAGGGGAGAGAAGCCAGGGTCAGGGGAGGGAAGCCAGGGTCAGGAGGAGAGAAGCCAGGGCCAAGTGGAGAGAAGCCAGGGTCCAGGGGAGAGAAGCCAGGGTCAGGGGAAGGAAGCCAGGGTCAGGGGAAGGAAGCGAGGGTCAGGGGAGAGAAGCCAGGGTCAAGTGAGGGAAGCCAAGGCAGGGGAGAGAAGCCAGGGTCAAGAGGGAAGCCAGGTCAGGGAGAGAAGCCAGGGTCAAGGGAGGAAGCCAGGGTAGGGGAAGAGAAGCCAGGGTCAGGGGAGGAGAGAAGCCAGGGTCAGGGGAGGAGAGAAGCCAGGGTCAGGGGAGGAGAGAAGCCAGGGTCAGGGAGAGAAGCCAGGGTCAGGGGGAGAGAAGCCAGGGTCAGGGAGAGAGAGAAGCCAGGGTCAGGGAGGAGAGAAGCCAGGGTCAGGAGGAGAGAAGCCAGGGTCAGTAAGGAGAGAAGCCAGGGTCAGTAAGGAGAGAAGCCAGGGTCAGGGAAGCCAAGGTCAAGGGAGGGAAGCCAAGGGTTAAGAGTGAAGCCAAGGATTAGGATGGAAGGAAGCCAGGGTCAGGGGAAGGAAGCCAGGGTCAGGGGAAGGAAGCGAGGGTCAGGGGAGAGAAGCCAGGGGTCAGTAAGGCGAAAAGCCAGGGCCAGGCAGAGAGAAGCCAGGGTCAGGGGAGAGAAGCCAGGGTCAGGGGAGGGAAGCCAGGGTCAGGAGGGAGGGAAGCCAGGGGTCAGTAAGGAGAAAAGCCAGGGCCAGGGGAGAGAAGCCAGGGTCAGGGGAGGGAAGCCAGGGTCAAGAGGAGAGAAGCCAGGGCCAAGTGGAGAGAAGCCAGGGTCCAGGGGAGAGAAGCCAGGGTCAGGGGAAGGAAGCGAGGGTCAGGGGAGAGAAGCCAGGGTCAAGTGAGGGAAGCCAAGGCCAGCGGGAGAGAAGCCAGGGTCAGGGGAGGGAAGCCAGGATCAAGTGAGGGAAGCCAAGGCCAGCGGGAGAGAAGCCAGGGTCAGGGGAGGGAAGCCAGGGTAAGGGAGAGAGAAGCCAGGGTCAGGGGGAGAGAAGCCAGGGTCAGGGGAAGGAAGCCAGGGTTAGGGGGAGAGAAGCCACGGTCAGGGGAGGGAAGCCAGGGTCAGGGGAGGGAAGCCAGGGTCAGGGGAGGGAAGCCAGGGTCAGGGGGAGAGAAGCCATGGTCAGGGGAAGGAAGCCAGGGTCAGGGCAGGGAAGCCAGGGTCAGCGGGAGAGAAGCCAGGGGTCAGTAAGGAGAAAAGCCAGGGTCAGGGGAGGAGAGAAGCCAGGGTCAAGGGAGGGAAGCCAGGATCAGGGGGACAGAAGCCAGGGTCAAGGGGAGAGAAGCCAGGGTCAAGGGGAGAGAAGCCAGGGTTAGGAAGGAAGCCAGGGTCAGGGGAGGAGAGAAGCCAGGTCAGGGGAGGAGAGAAGCCAGGGTCAGGGGAGGAGAGAAGCTAGGGTCAAGGGAAGAAAAGCCAGGGTCAGGGGGGCAAAGCCAGGGTCAGGGAGGAGAGAAGCCAGGGGTCAGTAAGGAGAGAAGCCAGGGTCAGGGGGAGGGAAGCCAAGGTCAAGGGAGGGAAGCCAAGGGTTAGGAGTGAAGCCAAGGATTAGGATGGAGGGAAGCCAGGGGTCAAGGGGAGAGAAGCCAGGGTTAGGGGAAGGAAGCCAGGGTCAGGAGAGGAGAGAAGCCTGGGTCAGGGGAGGAGAGAAGCCAGGGTCAGTGGAGGAGAGAAGCCAGGGTCAAGGGAAGAGAAGCCAGGGTCAGAAGAGGGAAGCCAGGGTCAGGGAGGAGAGAAGCCAGGGGTCAGTAAGGAGAGAAGCCAGGGTCAGGGGGAGGGAAGCCAAGGTCAAGGGAGGGAAGCCAAGGGTTAAGAGTGAAGCCAAGGATTAGGATGGAGAGAAGCCAGGGGTCAGGGGGAGAGAAGCTAGGGTTAGAGGGAGGAAATCCAAGGTTAGGGGAGAGGGGATCTAAGGAAAGGAAAATAAGTCAAACATCAGGTATTTGATATAAAATATTGTAGGCTTAGTTTTATAGTTTGTTATTTAGTCTAGGCCTATTGGTATACATAAAGTAGATAGATAGAAAAAACAAAAATTTTAAGGCTCTTATCTAGTAAGTTAGCTAAATCTATTCATTAAGACCAAGTCAATAAGCTAGGCCTAGGCTTAGTGCTCAATAGGCTTTCCTACATACATAGTCCTAATACATAGGGCTATAGCTAAACAAATAGAATTTAATTAAATTCAAGCTTTTTTATAATTGAATAAAAGCAGCTTATAAGTTACTTCTCAAAATATTAGACCTACATATATATTTCAAATGCCTGCGTATTATTAATTAACTGACATGTGACAGGCTTTAAACTATAGAACAAAATTACTTAAGCAATCACATAATAATGCACAAGAAATTTAAGAAAAGCTCCTTTCATTTATCTTGTACACGAAGCCTTCACTTGTTTAGTCTAGTGCATAGGCCAGCACAGCAATGCACAGTAGCACAACAAATATGCCTTAAAAGCTTTTGTTGAACGTTGAACATAGGAACCATAGCTCATTCCTGTAAAGTTTGTTTTCAAATTACATGCAAGCGAATTAATATTAACAAACGTCGATTTTTCTACTGCAAATTGTTATTAAACACCCGTTAAAAGCTTTCAATTGATACACTCCCATTTGATTGTATGGGAGCGCGCTTTGGGCCCGTCTAGCCGGAAGAAGCGAGAGCTCGAGAGCGCGCTTTCCTGCCGGTTAGCCCGATGATTTTGTAAGCTTTTGGCCCGGCTAGCCGGTTGTCGTCGGGTGCTTTATATGCTTCTATACGGCACTGCCGGATCCCTAGCTGTTAGAAAATGGGTTCCGGTGCCGGAACTCTAGCCATTACCAATTTTTTTCTACGAAACTTCAAACAATCTTTAATGACTAACGAAGCAAAAAGTATTTAAGTAAGGAATTAAAAAACAAGTATTGTATGAACTCGATGTATAGCAATTCAATTGATCCCGTAGGTAACAAAAATAAGTATATAGGTATTATTCAGACAATTAAAAAAATATCAAATGTAAGGATTGCAGGCAATTATAAGGTAATAAAGATGAGTGATATTTTTATAGAGAAGAAGTAAATAACCAAAAATAGAGCGCTTAAAACAAAGTTTTAGATAGGCATTAAGTGTTTGCGATTAGAAAAATAATGATATACAGATATACGCGTAACGCACAGGTATTTTTGAACGAAGAGAAGCGAAACGTTTCTTGGAAAGCTCATTTTAAAATTTTTGAGGACAAACAATAGAGAAAACAAACTTAATAAAAAAGTAAACTGTAATGTACATTGACTAATACCATTGTACTGGAAAAATTAATAATAATAATATTTTTTTTCCCTTTTTTTCGTTAATTTTGACTAGATTGTCGTCGAATTTGTCCACGGTGACTCTTATCGCCAACCAACCAACCCGATCACATGGTGACATACATCGAGTAAGATTGTAATAATAGGCTTATATAGACTTTGAAGCCTACCATAGCCATATTTGAACCAAACTGCGAGATTTTAGACACAGCACTGCCATCATAATTCAACAAGACATCATGGACATCAAGACATCATGGAGATGGAGGAGCCTGCCGAGCCTGTAAGCATTGCTATTTTTTAAGCCAAGCCTAGCTTGCTTGAGCGTTGAGCTTAAGATAAATAGGGTAAAAAGAAATTATGTTAAATAATTTCTAGTTATTTGATGTTTGGCAATGGCAATATCTAGGCCTATTCCACATTTAGAAAATTATAGCCATAGGCTAGGCCTAGGCAGCCTAGGCCTAGGTCTAATTATACCAGGTATGCTAGATAGGCCTATTTCTAACATCTTATTTGTAATTTCTACCTTGCCCTAGCTAGGCCTATATTTATGATAGCTAACATATATGCCTGAATTTTGGTATATTAATATAGCATGCACTTTGTGTCCGTGATACACATATTTATTCAGGACCATAGTCTAGATGGGAGGCCCATCATAAGCTCAAAAAATCACATTGTCAAAAAGCATCCACTATCACAAGCTTGAAAAGTCATAAGCTTGAAAAATCATATCATCAAAAAATCTAGCCAATACCATCACAAGCTCAAAAAGTCATAAGCTCGAAAAATAACATCGTCAAAAACTGATTTAGCAACCCACAAGCTCAACCTTAAGCTAAAAAAATCATATTGTCAAAAAGTTTAGCAACCACTATCACAAGCTTGAAAAGTCATAAGCTCAAAAAATCACATTGTTGAAAAATTGATTTAGCAGCCACCATCACAAGCTCAAAAAGTCATAAGCTCAAAAAATCACATTGTTGAAAAATTGATTTAGCAGCCACCATCACAAGCTCAAAAAGTCATAAGCTCAAAAAATCACATCATCAAAAAGTTTTAGCAACCATCATCACAAGCTCAATAAGTTATAAGCTCAAAAAATCATATCATCAAAAAGTCTAGCAACCACCATCATAAGCTCAAAAATTCACAAACTCGAAAAGTCACATCGTCAAAAAGTTTAGTAACCACTATCACAAGCTTGAATAGGGTTAGGGTTAGAGCTTATGCCTTAAGGTTAGGGTTTAGGGTTAGGGTTGAATTTAGAACTAGTGCCTTTAAGTTAGGGTTTAGGTTTAGGTTAGGGTTGGGATTAGGGTTATAGTTCAGGGTTAGGCAGGGTACTGGTGCCTTAGAGTTAGGGTTAGTGCCTTGGGGTTAGGGTTAGAGCTTGTGCCTTTTTGAGCTTATGATGATGTTTGCTAAACTTTTTGACAATGTTATTTTTTAAGCTTGTGACTTTTCAAGCTTGTGATAGAGCCTTGTTATTGACAATGTGATTTTTCGAGCTTATAATGGCGACCCCTCTAGATCAGGGCAAGTAGATATGGGTGATGGTCATTTCGTCAATTGGCGTTTCGTCAACTTGGTTGACGAAGTGACCAAAGTGTTAAGGCGACTTTACTGGTGGTTGACAAAGTGACCAATGCCTATGTCCTCCCCATTTGCTTGTTGACGAAGTGACCAAAATTGTCATTATATGAATGATATGCAGTTCATACAGCTGTGTAGCTTACAATAGTTGTTATATCAATGAGTTTGTTTTAATAAGTACCTAATTTTATTTTAAACGATCAAACTTTGCAATTTCGTTACAGTGTACAGTATATATGTTAATTGCATGCCCATTATACATGTATTCGATGGGTTAAATGTTCCGATGCGAATATTCTAGATGCAAGTGTGTCACCTATGAACACTCATACCCATATGCATCTGGGTGTCAATGAATCTTGAGCATCTGTGTTTTATGCAATCTGCATGCATACAGTACATGTGTCCACGTACATGGTGGGCATTCATATTATCAAAACACATGGAGAGGACTGCTAATAGTCCCCTGTGGAGTTGTGAAAATTGGTGGACTGCAGCGTGCGCCTTCCCACCCCTCCACCCCGCTGTGCGCAGTCAACTGAAGCTGATCCCCGCAGCGAATCTTGATATCCGGTAATGCTCTTGAATGAAGCATATCATGCACGATTCACGCACATCATGCCATATTGTAAGCCATTTTACTCCCTGTCATGCTTAACACTAAAGTGCTAAGCCAGTGTTAAGTCCTTTAACCCACCAGTTCCAAAGTCACCCCACCCTAACGATCCAAACTGCTATATAAATGGAAGTCCCGTCAAAGTCACAATTAAATCAGTTTGTTTCCTAAATATTACATATATACTTTACCAATCATGTAGCAGGCTACAGCTGATAGCTGCATTCTCTGCAGCGAACGTGTTCGACCGCGACAACAGGCTCTGCAGTGTGATAAATGCATCGAGCGCTGGCAGCATCGTACTTGTGGAATGAATCAAGTCCAAGAAGTATTGCAATTTTCTTAAAATAATATTTTTTTCTTTTGTCTGCATTTAGTACTGTATTACCACTTACCATACAGAACTACATGTACTATTGTACAGTGTACAATGGTACAAAATCGCACTACGATAGCAGTACGATTGTGTTTAAATACTTAATATAGGTTTTAAGTATAGTGTGTGCATAAAATATATATTATTATATAAATTTTAATGCGTGATTGACATCGACATGACCATAAATGTTATGGTTAATTTGGAATGCTTTATATATATACGCTAGATTTTTAAAATAAACCATGTAGAGTACATGGACCATTTCAAGCGTTATTATCTTTGGTCCAGTACTCATCAACTACTCTTTAATCAATTTCTACGTGTACATCCAAAAATTTGTCATGCAAATGTGTAACATGGGATATCAACTGCGTCATACTGCACACGTTTCAAACACCTGAGTGAATTATTGTTTGTTAATGTATAGTCAGAGACGCATCGATCAAAGCCGGCAGATGTTGCACAGAAGGGTATCTATATATTAAATAGCCTGTCGACCTAGGGCCTTTTCATATTACTAATTCCAGAACCAGAATCGGTTCGGAATTCCAAGAAAAACAGCAGTATAACTATTAAACTCTGTTAATATTCGACTGCCTTAACAACCTAACTTAGCACAATTTTTCACTTTCTTCTTGGCGATTGTCATTCAATAATAAAAACTTTATAGCACGTATCTCCCTCTAGTTATGGAGACAAAAAGTTATACTTCACAAATTGGTTCTGGTTCTGGAACCAGAACAAGCAATATGAAAAGGCCCCTAGTCATCTCAGGGTTCAGTTTTAGTTTTTTTGCGGCCGCGGGAGGGGGTAGTTTATTGGCAGTTGACGAAGTGACCTATGTTGGGGAACTCCCCGTTGGTCAGTTGACGAAGTGACCGAGGTTTGAGACCGCTTCATTGGCTAGTTGACGAAACGACCAATGCAAAAACTGAGTTGACGAAATGGCCAATTGACGAAACGCCAGTTGACGAAATGACTAGGACCCGTAGATATAGCCTAGGGCCTAGGGGCCTACCTAGTAATGAAAATTATTGTTTTTTTTGATATTATTCCAATATAAAAAATACCCCAGAGGTCAAGAATAAAGTTGCTATATACAAAAATTTTATAGGTCTTTTAGTATAAAAAAATTTAAAACAAAATATCTTTCTTTTTATAAACTATTAATTTATTTGTCTTTGAGGGTTTTCTAATTTCCAATAAATATTTTGATAAACATTAAAAACAATTGTCTGTAACTTTTAACAAAGTTGACCTGCTTCAATTATTTTTAGCAAATATTTGTGCAATTGTTTAACATCAAATAAGCTTTGATTTATTTATATTAAATAAAGTAAAAATCTTTTTAAGATACATTGTTTCAATATTGCTTAGCAACATATATGCGCAACCCCCCTGATTTACACTGGCCATGCGACTTACTTTTTGACCAAAAATGCAAATTACCTGTAAATGCAATTTTGGGTAAACGGCTGGAGTAACTATGACTGTCTTATAAGGGCTAAATGTCTCATCATCTAATTAGTACTATGTCTTTTTTAAGCTGGGCATTATTGTAACTTACCCCTGGTCCACCACAATTTATTGTGGCCAGATCGGCCAGGTTGGCCAGCAGTTGTGCATGTTATGCTTAGCAACACTCTGATTGGTAATATGGTAATATCACTTTACCATTAGGGCCTAACTGAAATTGTTTGAAGCATAGTAGCCTAAACATAAATGCTAGTTTATCCAAGTGATTTAAAATTTATTGAGTAACAAATAAAAAAAGCAAGCTTATATATAAAAGACTACGAAAAGCAGAAAAAGTAAGAAGTTTCTTCTTCCAAGAAATTTGAAAATTGAAAGCTAATTAATTATTAAAATATAAAAAAGAAGGTTGTTTCAATTGCACTGTCAGGCACAATAGAAAGTTATAAAAGATTGCTAATATACATTATATATATAGTATAGAAATAAATCAAGTATAAATGCTTATATGTAGATATAGGCAAGAATTACTTTATATTTTAATAATGAAAGCAATAAGTAAGAAGATTTGTTAATATTGCATGGTCATCCTCATAAACAAAAAATTATTTAGGCATATAGGTAGATTTAATTATAATATAACTTCTTGTCAAATATATAAAGTACAATAAAACATTAGCAAACTCTAACTTTTATTAATGTGAAAAAGTTAGCAGTAGTACTTTCAGTAGTGATTAAGTATTGTTAGTCTTTGTAAAAGATTAAATATAATCCTACAAAGGCAATCGAGTGTTTGTTTTATTTTCTACCTTAATTTGCAGTTTTTTAAGCACCAGGTTATCTTCCAGGTTAAAAATATTTGGTTTCCTAGATTTTTTGTTAAAACTACAGCTATGGCTCTATGGGAATATGGGAATCTTGGGGTCCCCATGGCTATGGAATACAGAGAATTGGAATAAGCCATAGTTTTGTTTATGGCTATGGCACATAGACCCTCCTTATGGCGGAACACTACCTTTGTATCTCAAAAGATGTTATAAAATTGCAGAAAAATACTCTGTGAAAACACATTGTTGGTACAAGTATATATTTTAAATACTATACCCAAGCTTTTATGGATACAAAAATGTGAAGTTGTATTCTTATCAAATTTTGTCAATTACTTAATTAGAATGTAGCTGAGTGGTCTTAGTTAGCACTGTAATACTCAAAAGCATTGCCCGTGTCACTTTTAAGCGACTAATAATTATGATTTATGATTGTTTGCCATGCCTTTCGCTCCCCTGTTTGACTCGCGCAGATGTTCGACCCGAGCATAAAAAAGAAGAATAAGAAGAAGGAGCTGGCCGAGGAGACCCCAGCAGTGGATGAGGAGCTTGAAGCAGACTTTAACCTCGAAACAAAGAAGAAGAAGAAGCCGCCGAAGGAGCGACCCGCGGCGACGGCTGAGCAGCCTGAGGAGGACGGAGGCCAAGGCGCGGCGTCAGCTGTGGAGGGAGATGGAAGCGAGGACAAGGATTACAGCTACAGCGAGCTGCTCAGCCGGGCCTTCCGCGCCATGATGGAGCGGAACCCGGATATGCTGTCGGAGAAGAAGAAGGTGGTGATGAAGCCTCCGTCTCTGATGCGAGTTGGAACCAAGAAGACCGCCTTTGCCAACTTCACGGAGATCAGCAAGCAGATTCGAAGGAAGCCGGACCACCTGTTGGCTTACCTTCTAACTGAGCTGGGCACCACCGGGTCGGTTGATGGGAACAACCAGCTCATTATTAAGGGCAGATTCCAGACTAAGAACATTGAATCGGTGCTGCGCTCGTACATCAAGGAGTACGTGATGTGCCACACGTGCCGGTCTCACGACACTGAGCTCGTTAAGGAGACTCGGCTGTTCTTCCTGCAGTGCAGCACCTGCGGCAGTCGGTGCTCAGTTGCCAGCATCAAGTCTGGATTTCAGGCCCAGGTGGGCAGGAGAGCTGCGCAGAGGGCCAAGGCCACGTGACACTGTTAGGGAGAAGAGCTGGATAATGAGGGCATTGCTCTGTGTATGAAGATGGTTGCTGACTGATTGATTGTCCATGTCTTGTGCTGCATGAACTTGACTGCTGGCGGGTGAACTTTATGTGGCAATGTTGGGCTCAAATATGTACATCGTCATCAGTTGAATGATTAAGTGTCTGGATTGCAAATATAAGCTGAGAAGTCATTGTCAGAAGTGAAGCTGTTAAGTGGATGGGTACAAGTTATCTATTCAGTGCATATTTGCTGTCAAACTGCAATAAACTTGCTGTTTAATTGGTTGTTGCTTTTATCGAAATTGTCCGGCTTTGGAGTCTTAAGACCTGGGTGCGATCTCCAGCTGTGAGATTTGTGACTTCGATCCTCAGCTGTGAGATTTGTGGCTTTGATCCTCAGTTGTGAGATTTGTGGCTTCGATCCTCAGCTGTGAGATTTGTGGCTTTGATCCTCAGTTGTGAGATTTGCGTCTTCGATCATCAGCTGTGAGATTTGTGGCTTCGATCCTCAGTTGTAAGATTTGTGGCTTCGATAATCAGCTGTGAGATTTGTGGCTTCGATCCTCAGTTGTAAGATTTGTGGCTTCGATCATCAGCTGTGAGATTTGTGGCTTCGTGTGTTGGTGTTATTGGTTGGCTTTCTAGCTTGCTGTTGCTATTTTTCATCTGATATACAAGACCGTACCAGTCCGATTCAGTTGAAGGAAGTTTAATTTGTCCATTTAATTTATGCGTCGTGCATGTTGGATCAAATTAGCTATTTTGTTTGCTTTACTTACTGGGCTGCGCTGTCTCAAATTAACTACTCTCGAATGCATCTTTTCATTCTATGTGTTATAAATTCTGCTTGGTCCAACCTATTTCGATTATCTTCGTAGCCCTAACAGAACTTTGAAAGCGTTATGACATTATGAAAGTTGAAAGTGTGTTATAACATCGGTGTCATTTTAATTAATAATAATGCGAATTTGAATGTATTCCGATTAACAAAATATAGTGTTTGCACATGCGGATTTATTTTCGTGCTGCCCTGTGTAGTCTTGTGGATCTGAGTTGGACATTTGTTAGGCGTTGTTCGCTGCTTTAGTTACTCTTAGTAGCATAAGTTAAGTTACGCCCCATTTCATTCCATACTTATATTTTTAAGTATATCTACGAGATATTGTAATATGTTTTTGGTTCCACGACAAACCAATGCTTTAGAAGTACGAGTATAGCTGAAGGCAAAGTTGACTGTGTAATCAACCCTAGATCAACTGAGTGATTCCCATGGACCTTGCAACAACTGAGTGATTCCCATGGACCTTGCAACAACTGAGTGATTCCCATGGACCCTGCAACAACTGAGTGATTCCCATGGACCTTGCAACAACTGAGTGATTCCCATGGACCTTGCAACAACTGAGTGATTCCCATGGACCTTGCAACAACTTATTGATTTCCCATAGACCCTGCCACAACTAAGTGATTCCCATGGACCCTGTAACAACTAAGTGATTCCCATGGACCCTGTAACAACTGAGTGATTCCCATGGACCCTGCCACAACTAAGTGATTCCCATGGACCCTGCCACAACTAAGTGATTCCCATGGACCCTGTAACAACTGAGTGATTCCCATGGACCCTGTAACAACTAAGTGATTCCCATGGACCCTGTAACAACTGAGTGATTCCCATGGACCCTGCCACAACTAAGTGATTCCCATGGACCCTGCCACAACTAAGTGATTCCCATGGACCCTGTAACAACTGAGTGATTCCCATGGACCCTGCCACAACTAAGTGATTCCCAAGGACCCTGCAACAACTGGGTGATTCCCATGGACCCTGCCACAACTAAGTGATTCCCATGGACCCTGCCACAACTAAGTGATTCCCAAGGACCCTGCAACAACTGGGTGATTCCCATGGACCCTGCAACAACTGGGTGATTCCAATGGAAATTGCAACAACTGAGTGATTCCAATGGAAATTGCAACAACTGAGTGATTCCAATGGAAATTGCAACAACTGAGTAGTTTTCCTACCAACGGAGTTATTTCCAATTAAAAAATTGCAGTTTGCCAATGAGAAAGTTAAAACAATGACCAAATTCAAACCTGGAATACAAATTCACTGTGCATGGTTACAAAACCAAAACTTCACAAAGCCTACATGTAAATCTTTTCCTTAATGATTTAGGATATTGAGGTACGGTTTATGAAGATAGGGTTGGTGAAAGTGAATGCTAATTGGATTTAGACAAAAAAATCAGCACCCCGTTCTATACGTGTATTCACTTTTTTAATGCCACTAGCTTTCTGTTGGCCTTTGAGAGAAATGCATGGACCACTGAGTTATCTGGAATGGAATCGAGTCGAAAAGGTGTTTGAAGTTTAGTGTGTTTAGCAGCTAATAAAGTAAACTCCTGCAATCTAATGACTTGTATTATTCGGTCTTTTAGATTAGGATGTCTCTAAAGAAGGTAAGAACTCTTTTATTATTACAAAGCAGCAAATTCAGTACCTGTCGGTGTTAATTCTGTGCTCTCTCCCGGCTCGCTTTCAGTCTAAAAGCGGTTAAGACTAAAGGGATTCCTGGAAAATAAATACTTATCGAATCCTTAAATAGCCTATCGGACAAAATTCTACATCCTCATGACGCATTGATATGCCAACTGGCCCTTTATTTATAGAATGAAAAGAACCTATAACATTTTTGACAATGTCCTTAATTAGTAGCGCTCTCTTGCATAGCTTGAAACACCTGGTGCCGGGCATCGTTGTTAGCCATGTCCTCAGATCGTAACTCGGAAGCAGGGCCAAACGACACCAACTGTATAATTTTACGAGCTATAACTTCTGTACTTGAGAACATTGCAAGTTAACCTTTACAAGCCTGCATTGCTTCTAAGGACGGGAAACTATAAGTTTCTAGGAAAGTTTTCCAAGAACATCTACGTAAGATATAAAATTAACATAAATCCTTATTTTTCTAAACGGGAAGCTCTACAAGTATCAGAGTATAAGAAATCAATTCATGTCAAAACATTAACATTGGGTCTGCAGCTGCGATCAAAAGATCGAAATGCTTTGTGAGGAAAAAATGAAAATCTCCATTCTCCTGTAACATGCAGAGTTCTTAATCAGTAACGAGTATGAGTGTACAAGTGTGTATACGTTGAAGTGTCCGTTTTGTGGTTGGTTTGTCTATCAGATTTTATCGCGATCATCAGAATTTATCGGTGGTCAAGGCCAGTGTACATACTATAAACACGCTCATTTTGTTTCAATTCTGCAAAAAGTTTTGATTTCATATAATAGTTAAACGTATTTCTTTAAAAGGCAAAAGTGACGTCACTCGTGGCATTCTTGATCACCAGCCGGTTGATGAACGCTTTTGGAGCATCTGTTGCCAGGCATTAGAGCCGCCAGTCTCAACTGTTCAGCATTCTGCGGGGCAACCCTGATGAACACTTCGCTTTACGAAGTCCCATGACATGCTCGATCGGGTAACTGTACATGTTTGGAGCAAGGACAACTTAAGTAGGATGCAACACTCGAAAACTATGGTAAATGTTTTGAAGGCAACTTTTCGCCGAAAAATACGCTATAGAGATAGGAGGTTTTAATTTTTTCAGCACAAAAATTGTTATTGCTTTTGATAGGAGGCAGATCCAGTGTTCATCTTTTGATATGTTGTGCCTTTCTTATTGCATTGATCTATCGATATTCATAAAGCTTTTCGTTCAGAAATAGTTTTATAAAGGCAGGTTTCACCGGAAAATACACTATGGAGATAGGAAATTTCACGATTTTCAACACTAAAACAGTGATTAGGTCTCATAACAGTGTCAGAGAAAGTCCTAATCCCACTATTTTGTGCCTCACATGCTGCTCTAACGACGCATTAATCGATTTTTCATATTAAATTGGTCTGTCACTTGAAAAAACGTTTAAAATAATGACAAGATCAATTTAACATTGATCGGAAATCTTTCTGCTTTCATTGTTTTTTCAGAACCCTCTGGTATACAACCATTTATGGAACATTGTACTAAAACTTGACGTTAGTTACATAAGAATGATTCAAGGTATGCACGTTTAGGATAGCATAAACATTATTAATTAAGAGATAACATAATGGTGGCATAACATAACATTACTATCGCTCCTACTCTTCCTTACAAACATAAAAAAGAGCGTTATCATGGTCATCTCGTCATTTAAGCATTTGAAACTCCAAATGAAGGGATTGGCGTAGAGAAATGTTTCGGGCTCCATTTTGACTTTTTGACTCAAAAGTTCGCATCCTCTGTGAATTGCACAACAACTCCGACCAGTTCCCTGATGAGCACGCATTGACATTCTAATAATTAGCATGCTGATAAAGGTGATCGTGCCAATTGTCCCACGCTGCTTGTGCGTCACTGTACTCGGCTATAGTCTCTCGGACGTATTGCGACATTGCCATTGTGAACAGTTTCTTAATCACTGCACGCAATCTACATTTGGATTTGTTGTGCAGCCACTGCAGGGAATGAGGGAAGCTTCGTGGTAAGAAGTGCTCTCTTGGGCACACCTTGCATAGCTAGAGCGACTACTATACTATACTGTCGCGGTTGTTTGTGTCTTGGCTTTGGGTTTTTTAAATTTTGGTTGCTTTTTTTCTGACTGGAAGCCCCATTACCCATGGGAATTGGCATCATGATCTAAGTTTCAAGATTAAAAACGTCAATTCTCAAGTTTACTAATCTGCAACATTCGACAGAGTTGAAAATTTTGACGAGCCTTTTTTTTGCTCAGGTACTCGTACTTAACTGTTGCGTGCTGCAGACAGATCCTTCGACTAACGACGATGATGGCTTTCTGCTGCGGCGTCGAGTGCAGGGTCAACACGCGTAGGAGAAGCGGCTCAGCGGTTCTTGGCTCACTGACGATCTCGCCGTGCTGTCCTCAACTGTTGAGGACAACCTCGCTACTGTTGTGGCTAACATGCAGATGACCGTCGGGTACTGCGTGCCGGATGACATCGGAAGCTGCGATTTTGTGCCAAGGCGCTAGCGGACAAGCGAGGGAACTTCCGCGATGTCACCAGTTCGTCTACCTCCAACGGTCTGGTTACCAACGTCCGCAGGGGTCGTTGCGGTTAGGGGTCCCAATACCGGGATCCCGAGATTCCCGGGATCCCGGCTTTTTGTTAGTGTTCGGGATCCCGGGATTAGGGGTCTGGGATCCCGGTAAACACGGGATTGGAATTTACACTCTGCAGAAGTGAATATTTTTCGTCTTGCAGTTAGCACTTAACAGTTTTGGGAGAATTTTTGCATCCTGAGAATGAAGTTATAGAATGAAGGACAGTAGGACTATCATTCAACTCATTCAACTGTGTCAAGCACTACTAGTCACGAGACTAAGGGGTCTGACTCTAGTCTAGACTCTAACTGTCTAAGTGGCGATGGCCTGGACACTGGGCCCACTGGCCCGGGCCCCGCCGCAGTGCGCAGGCGCAGCTAAGGAAGGGAAAGGGGAAAATGGGGGTGGGGTGCGGACTGGGTTGTGAGTCTGAGTCTCTGTGTGTGTGTGAGGTGGTCTGTGTTGGGGGCAGAGAGAGGCACCAGCGCAGCGTATACGGTCCTAATCCGAGGGGAGAGGGTGTGGTTTAGTATGTATGTACAACTAACAACTACATGTAACTTCAACTATTTTATCAATGCAGTTCTACTCGTATAAGCTAGAAATAGAAAGTAGAAACCTAAATGATGCTCAAATTGGTTGAGAAATTGTTTTGTGGACAATCGGAAAGCTTCTCGTAAATTTGTTTGTTCAATCCCGGGATTGGCCCGGGATTGGGTCAATTTTTTGTCCGGGATCCCGGGATTGTAAAATGTCCGGGATTTGGGACCCCTAGTTGCGGTCTTGTCTGGGCTTCTTTTCATTCTTTGAGGGCTGGTCGTGCCGACCTCGGCCCTGTACCTGACCGCCAGAGGGGCGGTGGTGATCGAGACCGTCGTTGCTGTACGACTTTTGAAAGCTCACAGACTCGCCTTTTTTTAAGCAAGTTTTTTAATTTGGATTAAAAGAATAGATTGCCATTCTTTTAATTTGGCATATTAAACATACTGTGTAGTGAAAATTGTGTAGTGAAAGTTTCATTTTTGTAATTGTTTTCTTTTTATTTTAAAAACCCAATACAAAGTTGTAAATAATCACAAGGGAAATACCTGTTTTGCTCCTTTTTGAATCCAGTATATTTGTAATAAAAAAGTTGCATGTCTGAGGCACTCTTAGCTTAGCAGCACCCCCTCTCCCGCCGGTTTCCTCCCTGTCGCGACTTTCTTAGTCATTTCTTCAGTTCATCTGCACTTGTCTCTGTTTCGTACTCTGTTTTCTCCCTCTTGGTCTAGTTCAGTCTTGTTATTTTTCTCTTTCCCTCGCTGCCTTCTGATTGGCTTTTCAACCTCGCCTCTTTTTTTCAACCTGAATTTCACCCCCCCCTTCACCCCCCTTGTTTACGAGTAATGTCTTGTTTAGCCCAATAGCCCAGCCCTAGTTTTTAGCCAAAATATTCTTTTTAGGGCCCTGTGCCACACTTGCTGTTCTAATAGCCTCTCTTTTTCTCTGCACTTTCACTCTAACTATATATCTACTCTATCTATATATATAGCTGCTGCCCTTTCTTGCGTGGTTTTTTTCCCATGGAATCTGAGAACGAAAACGCAGACATTTTGACTGATGACTACTCGCTGAGGTCGCTAGATGGAATCGAGAACGACTTTATGGGGGAAGAAGGCAGGGAGACAGAGGTAGTTAGTGATGTACCAGAGTGCCAGTTGGTTCAGGCTGGAATGGATGCTGTGCCGAATGAAGCCGATCAAGCTTCTGGGAACACCAGGGGTTCGCCCGGATTAGAGGCCTCCAGCTTCAGCTGATGGAAACGAAGAGGAGATTCTGAGTCTGGTGAAGAGCTGGTGAAGAACTGGAGAGATTGCGCAAATGATGAGGTGAGGAAGCTGTTCGGGATTTTTCTGTTGATGGGCCTGGACAAAAAGCCGGAGATCAGCAGCTACTGGAGCAAGGACCCTCTTTCCCATTGCTGCTTTCTGTCCATGCCCAACGCCCTCTCGAGAGATAGATTCAAGCAGCTGCTTTCCTGTCTTCGTTTCTACGACTGCACAGATGTCGAGGAGGTGTCCTTGGCCAAATCCAGCCGTTTCTGCACCAGCTGCAGCAGGTGTAAAGAAACAACTGCATGCTGGAGCCTGCTGTTAAAGCAGTACATCCCCACTAAGAGGAGCAGGTACGGTGTCAAGCTGTACCGTCCGTGCGAGTCGGAGACTGGCTACTTGCGGAATTTCGCAGTTCAATCCACGGAGCACGCGAATGCACAATTCAGACTGGGACTCGAGTGCGGCGGCCTCTATTAGTGAACGAATTTTGGCCGAGCTGTGCCGTGAACTCCTGCACATGAATGACGTGCTCATGGACAGCTGGTTCACGTCGCATCGGCTGTCCTTTTGGCTGCTGGCAAATGGAGCTCGGCTCACCGGCACCGTGCGCAGCAATCGAGGCTTCCTGCAGCTGCTGCAGCAGCTGCAACTGCGACCGACTGCGGCAGCTTTCACGAGGAACGGCGAGGCGCTCGCTTGTAATGTAAGTTTGTGGACAGGAAGAGCAGCGGAACAAAGACCGTGTAGATCTCCTTGACACTGTTGGGCAGGCTGCCTGTGTGAACGAAGCCAGTGACAGTGATCACCTACTCGAAGAGCATGGGCGGCGTGGGCCGTATGGACTCGGCAGAGAACCCCTACCTGCCCAGTCGGAAGACGCTGCGCTGGTTTCAGAAACTCGCGTTTTACCTGCTGCTGCTTCTGGTTTGGAACTCGTGGATCGTCTACCGCCAGCACGGAGTACCAAGATCTTTGAGGCGTTTCTGCGCAAAGCGGTCAGCATCCAGGTGGAGGAGACTGGCAGAGACAGGCGCCATTTAGGTGTCAGGGCAGGCTGTCCTGCAGCAGTCGGACCGTCAGGTGATGGCCCTGCAGTACAGCATTCGCCGACCAAAGCTCCATTGAACGCTGCCAATGTTCGGCCGCGAGAACCGAATGGCGAAGAAGACAGTGTACATATGCCCTGATTGTCCGGGAATGCCAGCACTTTGCATAGGCCAGTGCTTCAGAAACTGGCACAGGTAACCACACTGACTGTTACTGCAGGCCTTCTGGTGTTCTTGTTTTTTTCTCTCACACCCCTGCGTGACTTTGTTCTCTCCACTCCTAACCTGCTCCCCCTTTTGTCCCCACCCCTAGGCTTCCATCCCCTCTAATAAAATTTAAATAAATATTTATGGAGTACCCAAACACAGGGGTTTCCGTTTCTATGGTGTGCTTACCATAGAACTCGGTTTTAAGTTTTCGGCTGCAGCAGAAGTGGCTGCTTGCCCCGTATTCGGGACATCCGTCGCCTTACCGACCGTTAAGCCGGGCCTTGGCTTAAAAATTGATTGCATTTTAAAGACAAAGTCAACAACAATATGAAAAATAATAATCGCAAACATTTCTACATTTAATTATTTAGACGGGTCTGGGAATAGCTTACTACGAGCGTAATATGCAATTTACATTTAACTATACCTACCGGTACAATAATGGCTTAAGTGAACTTGTATGCAACGTTTCTACAAATATACTTGCACTTGATTCAAGAAGGAACAAAAAATAAACTTCACTCGCGAGCATCTACAACTTTGGCTTCGGCTTATGAAACAAAAAGAAAACAAAAAGAAAATGAAGCTTTAACTACACAAATATATAATATGTAATAGAGTAACACGTTGTGAATGCTAAGTTAAAATAATTTGGTAATCTTTACTGCCCCAGATCAAATGCATTGATTATTGATAAATGATTTTTTCCAATCTCCGCGGTGCATTTTTTCCAAGAGATTCTCTCTCCAGGAGGATCAACAGGGGTCGATCATAGGGGGCGCCGATCGTTTAGATGTGGCAGTCGTTACCTCAAAACTTCAAAGCATTTTCTGCATTTCCTGTTACAAGTGATCAAGAAGTTTGGCAGTGGTCTCCGAACTCGAAATCCGAGACAGACACCGATCATATACTCCCGAATGAGTTCCTGACTTCGATCTTGTCTCTCTCCCTCTCTGCTTTTGAGACGAGTCCATGCAGAGAGCGCATGCAAATGAGAGCAGTGCAGGTTCGGTTCTCCGCGGTCTCCCCGTTTGATTTATTGCGAATCCGAAGTCTCAGAAACTGCGCGAAGCATGGCAGATTCCCTTCGGCTGAAAAATGAGCAGTCCGGGATGGAAAAGAAAGCCAAAGGCATTAAGAAATCAATCACGTCAGCGGCTATGAATAATACTAACTGCTTAATACACTGCGGCTCATATATATTTATTCACATGTTGTCTCACAATCCACACACTCACTTCAGCTTGCATGCAATCGAAGTGCGCGACTTCAGTCTTAAGAAAAATATTTTTTTATCCTTTGATGACGTGCCGTGACAGATCAGTGAGGCCCCGGATATTGGCATTTTTCCTCGAAATCAGACCCCGGAGATTTATTTTCCAAGATTATTATGAACGAGTTTAAAAGTTACAGTGAAGCCTAAAATTCACTGCCTTAGTCTAAGCCCGACCGCTTGACCTAGTTTGTGTCCTGGTCTGCTGGCTTCGGCTAGGTTTGTGTCCTTGGTCTGCTGGCTTCGGCTAGGTTTGTGTCCTGGTCTGCTCGCTCCTGCTAGGTTTGTGTCCTGGTCTGCTCGCTTCTGCTGGGTTTATGTCCTTGGTCTGCTCGCTCCTGCTAGGTTCGTGTCCTGGTCTGCTCGCTTCTGCTGGGTTTGTGTCCTTGGTCTGCTCGCTCCTGCTAGGTTTGTGTTCTGGTCTGCTCGCTTCTGCTGGGTCTGTGTCCTGGTCTGCTGGCTTCTGCTGAGTTTGTGTCCTGGTCTGCTGGCTTCGGCTAGGTTTGTGTCCTGGTCTGCTGGCTTCGGCTAGGTTTGTGTCCTGGTCTGCTCGCTTCGGCTAGGTTGTGTCCTGGTCTGCTGGCTTCGGCTAGGTTTGTGTCCTGGTCTGCTCGCTTCGGCTAGGTTTGTGTCCTGGTCGGCTGGCTTCGGCTAGGTTTGTGTCCTGGTCTGCTCGCTTCGGCTAGGTTTGTGTCCTGGTCTGCTGGCTTCGGCTAGGTTTGTGTTCTGGTCTGCTGGCTTCGGCTAGGTTTGTGTTCTGGTCAGCTCGCTTCTGCTGGGTTTGTGTCCTGGTCTGCTGGCTTCTGCTGGGTTCGTGTCCTGGTCTGCTGGCTTCGGCTAGGTTCGTGTCCTGGTCTGCTGGCTTCGGCTAGGTTTGTGTCCTGGTCTGCTGGCTTCGGCTAGGTTTGTGTCCTGGTCTGCTCGCTCCTGCTAGGTTTGTGTCCTGGTCTGCTCGCTTCTGCTGGGTTTGTGTCCTTGGTCTGCTCGCTTCTGCTGGGTTTGTGTCCTTGGTCTGCTGGCTTCGGCTAGGTTTGTGTCCTGGTCTGCTCGCTTCGGCTGGGTTTGTGTCCTTGGTCTGCTGGCTTCGGCTAGGTTTGTGTCCTGGTCTGCTGGCTTCGGCTAGGTCTGTGTCCTGGTCTGCTGGCTTCGGCTAGGTTTGTGTCCTGGTCTGCTCGCTTCGGCTAGGTTTGTGTCCTGGTCTGCTGGCTTCGGCTAGGTTTGTGTCCTGGTCTGCTGGCTTCGGCTAGGTTCGTGTCCTGGTCTGCTGGCTTCGGCTAGGTTTGTGTCCTGGTCTGCTGGCTTCGGCTAGGTTTGTGTCCTGGTCTGCTGGCTTCGGCTAGGTTTGTGTTCTGGTCTGCTGGCTTCGGCTAGGTTTGTGTTCTAGTCTGCTCGCTTCTGCTGGGTCTGTGTCCTGGTCTGCTGGCTTCTGCTAGGTTCGTGTCCTGGTCTGCTGGCTTCGGCAAGGTTTGTGTCCTGGTCTGCTGGCTTCGGCTAGGTTTGTGTCCTGGTCTGCTGGCTTCGGCTAGGTTTGTGTCCTGGTCTGCTCGCTTCGGCTAGGTTTGTGTCCTGGTCTGCTGGCTTCGGCTAGGTTTGTGTCCTTGGTCTGCTGGCTTCGGCTAGGTTTGTGTCCTGGTCTGCTGGCTTCGGCTAGGTTTGTGTCCTGGTCTGCTCGCTTCTGCTGGGTTTGTGTCCTTGGTCTGCTCGCTTCTGCTGGGTTTGTGTCCTTGGTCTGCTCGCTCCTGCTAGGTTTGTGTCCTGGTCTGCTCGCTTCGGCTAGGTTTGTGTCCTGGTCTGCTGGCTTCGGCTAGGTCTGTGTCCTGGTCTGCTGGCTTCGGCTAGGTTTGTGTCCTGGTCTGCTCGCTTCGGCTAGGTTTGTGTCCTGGTCTGCTGGCTTCGGTTAGGTTTGTGTCCTGGTCTGCTGGCTTCGGCTAGGTTTGTGTCCTGGTCTGCTGGCTTCGGCTAGGTTTGTGTCCTGGTCTGCTGGCTTCGGCTAGGTTTGTGTCCTGGTCTGCTGGCTTCGGCTAGGTTTGTGTTCTGGTCTGCTGGCTTCGGCTAGGTTTGTGTTCTGGTCTGCTCGCTTCTGCTGGGTCTGTGTCCTGGTCTGCTGGCTTCTGCTAGGTTTGTGTCCTGGTCTGCTGGCTTCGGCAAGGTTTGTGTCCTGGTCTGCTGGCTTCGGCTAGGTTTGTGTCCTTGGTCTGCTGGCTTCGGCTAGGTTTGTGTCCTGGTCTGCTCGCTCCTGCTAGGTTTGTGTCCTGGTCTGCTCGCTTCTGCTGGGTTTGTGTCCTTGGTCTGCTCGCTTCTGCTAGGTTTGTGTCCTGGTCTGCTCGCTCCTGCTGGGTTTGTGTCCTTGGTCTGCTCGCTCCTGCTAGGTTTGTGTCCTGGTCTGCTGGCTTCGGCTAGGTTTGTGTCCTTGTCTGCTGGCTTCGGCTAGGTTTGTGTCCTGGTCTGCTGGCTTCGGCTAGGTTTGTGTCCTGGTCTGCTCGCTTCGGCTAGGTTTGTGTTCTGGTCTGCTGGCTTCGGCTAGGTTTGTGTTCTGGTCTGCTCGCTTCTGCTGGGTTTGTGTCCTGGTCTGCTGGCTTCGGCTAGGTTCGTGTCCTGGTCTGCTGGCTTCGGCTAGGTTTGTGTCCTGGTCTGCTGGCTTCGGCTAGGTTTGTGTCCTGGTCTGCTGGCTTCGGCTAGGTTTGTGTCCTTGGTCTGCTGGCTTCGGCTAGGTTTGTGTCCTGGTCTGCTCGCTCCTGCTAGGTTTGTGTCCTGGTCTGCTCGCTTCTGCTGGGTTTGTGTCCTTGGTCTGCTCGCTTCTGCTAGGTTTGTGTCCTGGTCTGCTCGCTCCTGCTGGGTTTGTGTCCTTGGTCTGCTCGCTCCTGCTAGGTTTGTGTCCTGGTCTGCTGGCTTCGGCTAGGTTTGTGTCCTTGTCTGCTGGCTTCGGCTAGGTTTGTGTCCTGGTCTGCTGGCTTCGGCTAGGTTTGTGTCCTGGTCTGCTCGCTTCGGCTAGGTTTGTGTCCTGGTCTGCTGGCTTCGGCTAGGTTTGTGTCCTGGTCTGCTGGCTTCGGCTAGGTTTGTGTCCTGGTCTGCTGGCTTCGGCTAGGTTTGTGTCCTGGTCTGCTGGCTTCGGCTAGGTTTGTGTTCTGGTCTGCTGGCTTCGGCTAGGTTTGTGTTCTGGTCTGCTCGCTTCTGCTGGGTCTGTGTCCTGGTCTGCTGGCTTCTGCTAGGTTTGTGTCCTGGTCTGCTGGCTTCGGCAAGGTTTGTGTCCTGGTCTGCTGGCTTCGGCTAGGTTTGTGTCCTTGGTCTGCTGGCTTCGGCTAGGTTTGTGTCCTGGTCTGCTCGCTCCTGCTAGGTTTGTGTCCTGGTCTGCTCGCTTCTGCTGGGTTTGTGTCCTTGGTCTGCTCGCTTCTGCTAGGTTTGTGTCCTGGTCTGCTCGCTCCTGCTGGGTTTGTGTCCTTGGTCTGCTCGCTCCTGCTAGGTTTGTGTCCTGGTCTGCTGGCTTCGGCTAGGTTTGTGTCCTTGTCTGCTGGCTTCGGCTAGGTTTGTGTCCTGGTCTGCTGGCTTCGGCTAGGTTTGTGTCCTGGTCTGCTCGCTTCGGCTAGGTTTGTGTCCTGGTCTGCTCGCTTCGGCTAGGTTTGTGTCCTTGGTCTGCTGGCTTCGGTTAGGTTTGTGTCCTGGTCTGCTCGCTCCTGCTAGGTTTGTGTCCTGGTCTGCTCGCTTCTGCTGGGTTTGTGTCCTTGGTCTGCTCGCTTCTGCTGGGTTTGTGTCCTTGGTCTGCTCGCTTCTGCTGGGTTTGTGTCCTGGTCTGCTCGCTCCTGCTGGGTTTGTGTCCTTGGTCTGCTCGCTCCTGCTAGGTTTGTGTCCTTGGTCTGCTCGCTCCTGCTAGGTTTGTGTCCTTGGTCTGCTGGCTTCGGCTAGGTTTGTGTCGTGGTCTGCTGGCTTCGGCTAGGTTTGTGTCCTGGTCTGCTCGCTTCGGCTAGGTTTGTGTCGTGGTCTGCTGGCTTCGGCTAGGTTTGTGTCCTGGTTTGCTGGTTTCGGCTAGGTTTGTGTCCTGGTCTGCTGGCTTCGGCTAGGTTTGTGTTCTGGTCTGCTGGCTTCGGCTAGGTTTGTGTTCTGGTCTGCTCGCTTCTGCTGGGTTTGTGTCCTGGTCTGCTGGCTTCGGCTAGGTTCGTGTCCTGGTCTGCTGGCTTCGGCTAGGTTTGTGTCCTGGTCTGCTGGCTTCGGCTAGGTTTGTGTCCTGGTCTGCTGGCTTCGGCTAGGTTTGTGTCCTTGGTCTGCTGGCTTCGGCTAGGTTTGTGTCCTGGTCTGCTCGCTCCTGCTAGGTTTGTGTCCTGGTCTGCTCGCTTCTGCTGGGTTTGTGTCCTTGGTCTGCTCGCTTCTGCTAGGTTTGTGTCCTGGTCTGCTCGCTCCTGCTGGGTTTGTGTCCTTGGTCTGCTCGCTCCTGCTAGGTTTGTGTCCTGGTCTGCTGGCTTCGGCTAGGTTTGTGTCCTTGTCTGCTGGCTTCGGCTAGGTTTGTGTCCTGGTCTGCTGGCTTCGGCTAGGTTTGTGTCCTGGTCTGCTCGCTTCGGCTAGGTTTGTGTCCTGGTCTGCTCGCTTCGGCTAGGTTTGTGTCCTTGGTCTGCTGGCTTCGGTTAGGTTTGTGTCCTGGTCTGCTCGCTCCTGCTAGGTTTGTGTCCTGGTCTGCTCGCTTCTGCTGGGTTTGTGTCCTTGGTCTGCTCGCTTCTGCTGGGTTTGTGTCCTTGGTCTGCTCGCTTCTGCTGGGTTTGTGTCCTGGTCTGCTCGCTCCTGCTGGGTTTGTGTCCTTGGTCTGCTCGCTCCTGCTAGGTTTGTGTCCTTGGTCTGCTGGCTTCGGCTAGGTTTGTGTCCTGGTCTGCTGGCTTCGGCTAGGTTTGTGTCCTGGTCTGCTGGCTTTGGCTAGGTTTGTGTTCTGGTCTGCTGGCTTCGGCTAGGTTTGTGTCCTGATCTGTTCGCTCCTGCTAGGTTTGTGTCCTTGGTCTGATCCTGCTAGGTTTGTGTCCTGATCTGTTCGCTTCGGCTGGGTTTGTGTCCTGGTCGGCTCGCTTCGGATGAGCTCACTACAGTATTTCGAGAAACCAGCTGTCTTACTTTTGCTTAGAAGTTTCAATTTTTTAAAGCAAAGTGTACTTTAGCACAACTCTGTCATGGTTGTCAAGGCGTAACCAGAGTCTGGGACCTCAACTTCTCTGACGGCAGCTAGAAACAGCCTGAGAAAGCATTGAGCGCAGAGGGGAAATGGAAGAGATTTTAGGACTCTGATTTATACAGGAAATTGACTGATTTAATCCCTCTGTGTGCCTGAGAGGGATAATTGGGAAAAATAACGATAATGAAATTGGCACTGAAGTTTGATGAAGTGACGCGATTGGGTATTCAGGTATCAGTTTATCATTCCATTAAGCTGGGGTCTTAAGCTTGAATTCTAAGCCCCCCCCCCTCAGGGGTCACACGGCGCCTTCAAGTCTCGCATCCCGCCCTGTCGACTATCGCTGCCCACTGACGCCATGATGCTTCAGTCGCTCTCATCTTGTCCTATTGTCGTCTGCAGTGAGTGAGCTGAAGAGTCAATTCAAAGCCTCCACCAGCGTCACTGGTCTCCGTTAATCAGGCATTTGATGGCGCCGATAAATCTTAGCAACTTCTGTTTAGCACAGCTTTCATTCAGTTCAGGCTTACTTTGTGCACTTTTAAACAATAACAATAGTGGCATTTGATCATTAGGAGCATTTTTATTGATCCTAGATCTAGCAATCAAACTATTCGCTGCTCAGCCACCAAACCACTCGCTGCCTAGCAACCAAGCTACTCTCTGCCTAGCAACCAAGCTACTGGCTGTCTAGCAACCAAGCTACTGGCTGTCTAGCAACCAAGCTACATGTACTGCCTGCCTAGCAACCAAGCTACTGGCTGTCTAGCAACCAAGCTACATGTACTGCCCTCCTAGCAACCAAGCTACTGGCTGTCTAGCAACCAAGCTACATGTACTGCCTGCCTAGCAACCAAGCTACTGGCTGTCTAGCAACCAAGCTACATGTACTGCCTGCCTAGCAACCAAGCTACTGGCTGTCTAGCAACCAAGCTACATGTACTGCCTGCCTAGCAACCAAGCTATTCGATCTCTGCCTAGCAACCAAGCTACTCGCTGCCTAGCAACCACGCTACTCGATCTCTTCCTAGCAACCAAGCTACTGGCTGTCTAGCAACCAAGCTACTGGCTGTCTAGCAACCAATTTACCCACTGCTTGGCAACTATCCAAAAGTTATTTAATATGCTCAAGCTACCCCGACTTCTATTGAATTTAGCAGGATAAAATTTCAGCTCGAGCTAGACAGTCTAGTCACACACAGAAAAATCCTGCCAACGCAGAAATTTTCATCTATCGGCACACATCTCTGGCAGCCTCCTGTTGCCATGCAGGCTCAGCATCAGTTTCAGCGCTGATGCAGCCGCTCCAGCCGCACTGATGTTTGCCCTGGAAAAACTATGAGAGACATCCACAGAGCGATGCGGGCTACCGGTGAATCTTGGAAAAGGTTCTATGCGTCAGAATTTCAGAAGTCTGCTCACCGCTGAGCTCCGGACAAACAGGATGCCTCGGGGGGGATGGGGCGAATCTGGGACCACCGCCAATCAATCAAAACCGGAGCCTGTAGAGTCATTTCTCCTCAGCTTCCCTTCCTGTTGGGAGCGCTTCATCTTCTTGGAAAGCCGAGCGACTGCTCTGGGCGACTTCCCTGGTCTTGGAGTTGAAGCTCAAGGCTGACTTGAGTTGGAGTCGTCAGTTTGTGTGTTGGAATTGAAGCTCAAGGCTGACTTGAGTTGGAGTCGTCAGTTTGTGTGTTGGAATTGAAGCTCAAGGCTGACTTGAGTTGGAGTCGTCAGTTTGTGTGTTGGAATTGAAGCTCAAGGCTGACTTGAGTTGGAGTCGTCAGTTTGTGTGTTGGAATTGAAGCTCAAGGCTCACTTGAGTTGGAGTCGTCAGTTTGTGTGTTGGAATTGAAGCTCAAGGCTGACTTGAGTTGGAGTCGTCAGTTTGTGTGTTGGAATTGAAGCTCAAGGCTGACTTGAGTTGGAGTCGTCAGTTTGTGTGTTGGAATTGAAGCTCAAGGCTGACTTGAGTTGGAGTCGTCAGTTTGTGTGTTGGAATTGAAGCTCAAGGCTGACTTGAGTTGGAGTCGTCAGTTTGTGTGTTGGAATTGAAGCTCAAGGCTGACTTGAGTTGGAGTCGTCAGTTTGTGTGTTGGAATTGAAGCTCAAGGCTGACTTGAGTTGGAGTCGTCAGTTTGTGTGTTGGAATTGAAGCTCAAGGCTGACTTGAGTTGGAGTCGTCAGTTTGTGTGTTGGAATTGAAGCTCAAGGCTGACTTGAGTTGGAGTCGTCAGTTTGTGTGTTGGAATTGAAGCTCAAGGCTGACTTGAGTTGGAGTCGTCAGTTTGTGTGTGTCGCGAATTCTTGGAAGACCCTCCAAAAGATCGCGACAATGATCTCTCCTTCAAAAAGGGTACTTTAATATCTATTTGGATCATCATTTACACAATTCCACTCTCTCATGGAACCAGCTGCTTTAACTCTGTACTGGCTCGAACCTTTGTCTACCCGACTCGATTCTCTGTTGCCATCCGATGCAGAACGTCGGAACTTCAGACGGATTTCTGGCGGCGATCAGTGCTTTGATTGCTTTATTTTTATGTTCCTTTCATTCTCAATTTTTTCAAAAACTGGCTGAGCAAATTTCAGACTAATTATACACATGTATTGTCTGAAATTTGCACAAGGGCATATTGTCTGAAAAATCGTCTGACATTCGCTCTGCCAACCTATGAGGATTTTCCCCTGCATCCCTCCATCTGCTGCCTCCCCTCCATCCACTACAACTTTATGATACTTCAATTTCAGTATCCGCCTAAATGGGAGTCTTGGAAAAAGCCGAGTCTCACTGAGCTTCATTGGCTGAGCTAAGCGATGCATCCCAGCCTCTCTGATGCAGAAAAGGATTTACGATTGTCACTGAGCAAATAGCTAGAGTTTTTTAACTTTTACATACAACGCACGATTGTATTTTTTCGTTTTTTAGACAATCATTGATTTATACGACGAAACTACATCGAAAGTTGACGGTTGGACAAAATTAGCTTTTTTGATTACAGCGGCTCTAAAACTGATGTATGATTTTTTATTCAGAGATTCTGTACGGACAATAAAAAATGAGTTCAGAAATCCATTTGTTCCTCAATAAAAGCGAGCACAAAACAGACTATAAACAGTGATCCACTAGCATGACAAAACCTTCGTTCGAGTCAATAACATTTCATAAAAAATAGCTATCTAGAGAACAATAAAATCTTGCATGTTTACGACTTAAAAAATAGCTTGTACAATCCAGTTTTGACTTTTTTCACTTTTCAACTTGGAACAACAGTCAGTTACTTTAGGGAGGGAAATTAAATGAATAATTTACGGTGATTTCTGGCGTGGCTAATGACAAGGGAGCTGATGGCACAGATAAAACCGATTGACAAGAGATAAGGGGGGCACAGATAAAAGTGGGTGACCAGAGATAAGGGGGCACAGATAAAAGTGGGTGAACAGAGATAAGGGGGCACAGATAAAAGTGGGTGACCAGAGATAAGGGGGCACAGATAAAACCGATTGACAAGAGATAAGGGGGCACAGATAAAAGTGGGTGACCAGAGATAAGGGGGCACAGATAAAAGTGGGTGAACAGAGATAAGGGGGCACAGATAAAAGTGGGTGACCAGAGATAAGGGGGCACAGATAAAACCGATTGACAAGAGATAAGGGGGCACAGATAAAACCGATTGACAAGAGATAAGGGGGCACAGATAAAACCGATTGACAAGAGATAAGGGGCACAGATAAAAGCGGCTGACAAGAGATAAGGGGGCACAGATAAAAGTGGCTGACCAGAGATAAGGGGGCACAGATAAAAGTGGGTGAACAGAGATAAGGGGGCACAGATAAAAGTGGGTGACCAGAGATAAGGGGGCACAGATAAAACCGATTGACAAGAGATAAGGGGGCACAGATAAAAGTGGGTGACCAGAGATAAGGGGGCACAGATAAAAGTGGGTGACCAGAGATAAGGGGGCACAGATAAAAGTGGGTGACCAGAGATAAGGGGGCACAGATAAAAGCGAGTGACCAGAGATAAGGGGGCACAGATAAAAGTGGCTGACCAGAGATAAGGGGGCACAGATAAAACCGATTGACAAGAGATAAGGGGGCACAGATAAAAGCGGCTGACCAGAGATAAAGGGGCACAGATAAAAGCGGCTGACCAGAGATAAGGGGGCACAGATAAAAGCGGCTGACCAGAGATAAGGGGGCACAGATAAAACCGATTGACAAGAGATAAGGGGACACAGATAAAAGCGGCTGACCAGAGATAAGGGGGCACAGATAAAAGTGGCTGACCAGAGATAAGGGGGCACAGATAAAACCGATTGACAAGAGATAAGGGGGCACAGATAAAAGTGGCTGACCAGAGATAAGGGGGCACAGATAAAACCGATTGACAAGAGATAAGGGGGCACAGATAAAAGCGGCTGACCAGAGATAAGGGGGCACAGATAAAACCGATTGACAAGAGATAAGGGGGCACAGATAAAACCGATTGACAAGAGATAAGGGGCACAGATAAAAGTGGCTGACCAGAGATAAGGGGGCACAGATAAAACCGATTGACAAGAGATAAGGGGGCACAGATAAAAGCGGCTGACCAGAGATAAGGGGGCACAGATAAAAGCGGCTGACCAGAGATAAGGGGGCACAGATAAAAGCGGCTGACCAGAGATAAGGGGGCACAGATAAAACCGATTGACAAGAGATAAGGGGACACAGATAAAAGCGGCTGACCAGAGATAAGGGGGCACAGATAAAAGCGGCTGACCAGAGATAAGGGGGCACAGATAAAACCGATTGACAAGAGATAAGGGGGCACAGATAAAAGCGGCTGACCAGAGATAAAGGGGCACAGATAAAAGCGGCTGACCAGAGATAAGGGGCACAGATAAAAGCGATTGACAAGAGATAAGGGGGGCACAGATAAAACCGATTGACAAGAGATAAGGGGCACAGATAAAAGCGGCTGACCAGAGATAAGGGGGCACAGATAAAAGTGGGTGACCAGAGATAAGGGGGCACAGATAAAAGCGATTGACAAGAGATAAGGGGCACAGATAAAAGCGATTGACAAGAGATAAGGGGCACAGATAAAAGCGATTGACAAGAGATAAGGGGGCACAGATAAAAGCGATTGACAAGAGATAAGGGGGCACAGATAAAAGCGATTGACAAGAGATAAGGGGGCACAGATAAAAGCGATTGACAAGAGATAAGGGGGCACAGATAAAAGCGAGTGACCAGAGATAAGGGGGCACAGATAAAAGCGAGTGACAAGGGAGCTGAGGGCATTAGAGCTATTTGAATTTGGAGGGCTACAGGTAGATGTGACGCGAATACTTTGAGTGGGGACAGAAATCCAATAATTAACCATCGCTGGCTAGCAGAAAAAATATCAATTATCATACCTGGGTTCCCCATACTCAGACTGGGAATCTTTCCTCACAAATATTTTTCAAATTGCCTTCCAGAAGCGGCCACCTGGAACCGCCCGGAGTCACAGCGCGGTGATCTGGCAGGCCGGGCCCTGTCCGCTGATGTCACAGTTGTCCAACAGCAGACGCTGCGCCGCCCGTCCGGACACGTCCGAGTCCGAGTCCGAGTTCCGCTTGCGACTGGCGCCGCCGCCCACGGCTGACACGGCCGTAGCGGCTCGCTCCATCTCGGCCTCATCGGAGCGTCCGGGCTGCTGCTGCGGCTGCTGCTGCCTGCGGCCGCCAGCTTTGGCTCCGCGCTGCTGGCAGAAAGTCGGGAACTGCTTGGCTATGGCGGCCCTGAACGAGCCGCTCAGCATGGAGTACACGATGGGGTTCACGCAGCAGGAGGCATAGTGCAGAGCGGTGGCGCAGATCTTCACCACCAGCATGGCGTTGCTGAATGGGAAAGTGTGCCGGAGCACGTGGTACCAGAAATTGATCAGCTCGGTGGGGAACCAGCAGATGCCGTATAGTGACGTCACCACCATCACCATCTTCGTCACTTTGGTGCGCTGACGGCGCTTGTTCTCGCGGCGCTTGTCCGAGCTGGCCTTGGAGTCCTGGGATTGGGGAAAAGTGGATTGCTAGTCTATGCTCTGGGATTGGGGAAAAGTGGATTGCTAGTCTGTGCTCTGGGATTGGGGAAAAGTGGATTGCTAGTCTGTGCTCTGGGATTGGAGAAAAGTGGATTGCTAGTCTGTGCTCTGGGATTGGAGAAAAGTGGATTGCTAGTATGTGCTCTGGGATGGGGGAAAATTGGATTGCTAGTATGTGCTCTGGGATTGGAGAAAAGTGGATTGCTAGTATGTGCTCTGGGATGGGGGAAAATTGGATTGCTAGTATGTGCTCTAGGATTGGGGAAAAGTGGATTGCTAGTATGTGCTCTGGGATTGGGGAAAATTGGATTGCTAGTATGTGCTCTGGGATTGGGGAAAATTGGATTGCTAGTATGTGCTCTGGGATTGGGGAAAATTGGATTGCTAGTCTGTGCTCTGGGATTGGGGAAAATTGGATTGCTAGTCTGTGCTCTGGGATTGGGGAAAATTGGATTGCTAGTCTGTGCTCTGGGATGGGGAAAAGTGGATTGCTAGTCTGTGCTCTGGGATTGGGGAAAATTGGATTGCTAGTCTGTGCTCTGGGATCGAGGAGCAGATTGAAATAGTATATTATTTAAATCGCTACCATGCATTGTTAGCCAAGCACGTAAATGGACTAATATAAAAAGTCTGTGCAAAACGCATCTCTAACCCTTACTGAGCAGTTTTTCAGAAACGCTTAATCTCTCGTCTATATTTGTTGAACTCATCCCAGCCTAAAGCCACTTTTTAGGCCTTTCGGTCTGGGTAAAAGACCCCCTCCTCAAATATACAGAATCTCTACCATTTGTCTCCCGGGCCGATCTTCCCCTCATTTCCCTTGATGAGCTAAAAAATATCCCACAATTCAATCCACTTCCATCATTTTCCCCAGCCATCCCAAATACGGTTGGCCATAAAAATAGGGTTTTATTGCTTAGCCAGCCATTGCGGCTTCCGTCTCCTGGAAGTTGCAGATGAAGATCTTGCTCGCCTACAGAATCCTCTTCCCCTTCTCCTAAGCGGATGCAAAACATTTCTTGAGCACTTGGGATTTGGGAGTCAGAACAGCTGTTTTATTCAAATCCCATCTCTAAACACTGGCTCCGGGTCGTTCCTCTCGAGGCGATTTGTGAATTTTTTGTGAATGGTTTGTGAATGTTTTGTGAATGGTTTGTGAATGGTTTTTGAATGTTTGTGAATTGTTTGTGAATGGTTTGTGAATGGTTTGTGAATGGTTTGTGAAGGGTTTGTGAATGGTTTGTGAATGGTTTGTGAATGGCTTGTGAATGGTTTGTGAGTGGTTTGTGAATGGCTTGTGAATGGTTTGTGAATGGTTTGTGAGTGGTTTGTGAATGGTTTGTGAGTGGTTTGTGAATGGTTTGTGAATTGTATGTGAATGATTCGTGAATGAGCAGTGCTCTGCATGCACTAGTAAGCACAGATAAAGTGCAATGCAATACTTCACAGAGGGAACTGGAATTCTCTAACTGTTTTTTAAACCTAATTGAATTTGAGACACTGGCTGACCAGGTGAAATCACAAGTGTTTAACCGGATTAGTTGAAATTAGCCAATAATGTCTCTCTGTAACAGTCCGTCTGTCCGTTTGTCCGTCTGTCTGTCTACTCAGTTATCCCCAAGTCACTGACTGACAGCTCGAAAGTGACGGAGGCCCTTATGAGTCAATCTCATAAGCAATCGGCTCAGCTACTCTCCTCTATTATATTACCAACTCCCTCGTCGCCTGCTGCTTCTCTCACCTCTCTTCCTGTCTGCTTTCTTTAGCGTTTCTTTCGCCACTTCTCTCTTTCTTCTCCTGCTGCTTGGCACCCAGTGTTTCCTGCACAGCTTTTTTCGCTGGCTTGGTGAGACTGGGACTGAGTACAGAGTTGCGAAATAGATGTAGGAGGCCAAGTAATCAGATTGCTGTTCACTAATTTGCATTTTTATGGCTTTGAAACAGTAGGGAAAGAGATGGCGGAGACAGTATTGTGAAGCAGGACTGCAGAGGCTGTCCCAGGTTTATTTAGACTAAATAAATAATGCTTTAAAAGATGACAAATTTCAATCAGAAGAATGAAATAAAGCATCAATTTGCGGCATTCAATCAGACAAAATATAATTTATTAATTGCTAGTTTAAGTGAGGCAGTTTTTGGTGGGAACACATTTGAAAAATCTATATATTTGTTGACAAGCTAAAATTTAATATTTTAAAGAGCCCGTTATCC